>OX235264.1:121022837-121044981 GCA_944472135.2 Trichobilharzia regenti | reverse complement strand
ATCTTTACCAATGGAGTTATGGCTAGGAGAGGACAATTTCGAATTTCGGGGGTTTTGACTTTTATCTGGGTTATTCAGATAGTAGTTTAATTTTGATATATACATAAATTTACATGAAAATGCATGCCATTTTTACAGGCACGATCTAGTATGCTATAATGTCAAATCTTAAATTGTCTACAAGTTAATAATGTTTCAACAGTTGAATATTTGATATATATATATATATATATAATTACACTCATTGTCTGAACCAGGCCGTATAGTTATTGAATTGTACAGTTGTCCTCCAGGTTGAGCGGGAAAATCGACTTCGTTTCGCTTTCATCCCGTGGTTGTCGGCATACGATAACCAACCAATATTCAGGTAGGTACAACGTTTACAAGAGATTGGAAGCTGTTTTAGAAAAGTTAAAGTGCTGAGGTGAATCATTAAAGTGTAATAAATTAAGTAAATGCAATATATCGTTAATAAACACATTTATATATGAAACAGAATGGGGAAGTAATTAATCCTTAGGCCGACAACGTTCATTTGCAATGTATAATAAAACCAATATATTTCGCACTATTGTGATATCCACTTTTGGCTTTAATACAATTATTTTCAAGCCAGTTGTTTTTATTTCATGCTTTTATGTCTGTTTGATGCACAACCGTACACTACAGAGATTAGCAGAGGAATAAGTCGAATCAAATTCATAAAGAGCTATAAAATGTTAGGTTTAATGAAATATAATGAGAATCAAGTTAAGACGTTATTAGAAAATAAATGAGATAAGACATTATGATGTGGTATTCGGAGATACGACAATGGATAGCAAGTTAATTTATAAGATGCCCCATAAATCTGCGCGGAGCTCACTTGGTCGAATCTCAACAATAGGCTGAGCGAATGGTTTATATTATAAGGTAGAAGCATGATCTGTCAAGGCGTTCATTATCTAAGCCCTCATAAAAATCAGAAATATCTCGAGCCGTCAATTTGCATGTTGCTGTTCCTACAGAATGGGGTGATTCACCTTAGTGACCACCAGCTAGCGTCAACCTCCCTCCTTTCTTGATGTTAGGCTCTGAGGCTATGATTATTTTGGCTACCGCAAATATATTGCTTGGTACCAGACATGTTCGTACCTCATATTCCATCTCCCCAGCTTTCTTAATGAGTGCTTCCAATAGGTCTCCACGTACATCTTTATGAACATATTATATATGTGTGCATGCATCCTAATGAACAGATTACTTTATAAAAAGTTAAAAACTTAAAGAGTAAAAAGAATAGGTTTTGTGAATAGCGGAGCAAGATTCAGCAGAACACTATAGTTAGGGTTCAATGTAGGTAGTATGAACTGAAGGTAAGGTCGGTTGGCAGGACTTAGTGTACTAATATATAGTAAACATCTGACATTGCAAAGTAACGTGTCTAGATATATTATAAAAAGATATTAACACAGAACCAACAAAATTTTGGCATTTGGTTAGCAATACTGCAGTGTGTGTAAACTGAAGAATGGCAGTTAGTCTACAGGGAGCCGTAGAGTAAATCAAACCATATATGATAAGAGTATAATCAGTATTATAATTCGTATATCAAATAATACACTATGCTCAATAATTGAGTGTTATAAGGGAAACGAGCGTGGTAAAGCAAGAGAACATTTGATGTATAAATATTTTAATCATTTTAAGTATTTTAATAACAATCTAATTTTAAGAATTGAACATGCATGATTAATAAGTATTATCATATTAGTATATACGTATGTAAAATGTTGAAAGGTGTGGATGCTATTATAATTATTTCCAGTGTTATTTTTACCAACAGAACTTATTGAAAATTATAGAAAATAGAAATCAGTTAATTAGTTAACGTTCGCTGCGTGAGTATTAGAGTCGAGATATACGTATGTGTCTATACTGAAGACTGGACTGGCCGTCAATTTCCACTCTACCAACAGTTGTGGTCTTTTAGACGAGCTAGCGTGGACATGTTAAAGTGTCTTTCTAGGCTCTGTTTGAACCCATCGGGGTTTCCACAACATCTTGTTTCAGGTGGTAGTTGGTTCCGAAGAGTGCAATATTTTATGGTGAAAAAGTTTGCCCTAATGGATTTTCTGTGGGCAGCCACCTTGACGAGGTAGTCGTGGTTTCGCAGCTGATATCATTTAATATTTTCCCACGTTGTGGATGAGTTACTGTAGCAATGTTTCCTGATGACTTTGAAGGGTAGAAATAAGTTGCACTTCACTCTCCTTAACCACAGAGGCTCTAATTTCAGACGTACACATCTGTCAACATATTCCACTTGTTGGTCGAACCCTACTATGCGTTTCGTGAGGAATCTCTGGAGACTTTCGATTTTTTTCTGTCTACAGACCTGAGGTTACTAAATGGGAGAGCACAATATTCAAGTTTGGGACGGATACATGTCCTATATACAGCTAATCTTGCTTCTTGGGTGTAGAAGTTACGCAGTACAAAGCCAGTAAGTCGTTTACGGTCAGATACAACCTTATTTGCATGATCGGAAAAGGATAAATCTGAGGATGTTATCCCGAGATCTGTGACTGTGTTCAGTTTTGAGAGGAGCTCACCGTACATATATAGGCACATTATCGGTTTCCAGCGTCCAAGGCGGGTTATACCGCACTTGTCCGGGTTGAAAGTCAGTTGCCACTTTGCGCTCCAAACGCCTAGATAGTTTAAGTCTTGTTGGATCTTGCTTTCGACGCTCATATCACCGTACCCATTATCATATACTATCTTGAGATCATCTGCAAAACGGTATGGCTTGCCATACTTGATTACAGAGACTATGTCATTTATAAATAAGAGGAACAGAATAGGGCCAAGAACACTACCTTGTATTACACCACTGGTTATCGGCTTTGAGGAAGACAACTGGTGGTCGATTTTGACTAATTGCTGTCTTTCTGTGAGAAAAGAACTTATCCATTTGAGAAGCTTTCCGGTTATTCCGTAGGATTGGAGTTTTGTCAGGAGTCTGATATGTGGGACTTTATCGAAGGCCTTGCTAACGTCGAGAAACAATGTTGTTACCGAAAGCCCATTATCAATGCTTTGTGTTGTGTACGGTATCGAGTCTTATTCTTGATTTATATCCAAATTTGGTAATGATTAAACAAGTGATACACTTTTATAGTTTAGGTGGGCTTTATAGATTCAAGAGACTCGTGGATTGTGAGCAGTAGTGATATGTCCTTAGTGGAATAGTACTGTTTCTTCAACTTCCTTAAGTTATTGCGGTGTGCCCTTGGAATATATTTAACTTGATGTCTGCTTAATTTCACTATTTTCTTTGGAGCAACAGTATCTAGACAAAGGGTAACATTCCTGTAAAATAGGGACACTCAAGTCTCCAGGAAGTCAAGGGTAAAATAATCATCCCATTGACAGAGTCGAATAAGTTCTTGGACTAACCCCCAGTCTGTATATTTGTAACTACGACATATCATGCTCCAAGAATCTTGCTTGTTTCCTGAATTTAGTAGTGAGAAAGGCAGAGGTAGTATGTATGTGGTTTTCCACACATCAGGGTAAGTTCCAGTTTCCAGTGACAGAGTAAATATTCTAAGTAAAATGACTACCATTTCCGTGCTACCATTTTTGTATATGACAGATGGTATGTCGTCTGTTCAAGTACTGCCATTTGACCTCAATGTCTTAATTGCTGAGTCTATATTTTGTATATTAAAGTGTATTTCTCCTAATTCGTGATTAATTTTGCAGGCCATTTGGAAATTTAGGGTCGGGTGCATTTGCATCAATTGTGTCTGCATGGCGGACTGTATTCGTAAGTTGAGTAAAATAATAATAATAGTATATTCTCATTTTGTACATGAGAGACGCCAGTTTACAGGCATCATCAATATGATAAATTACATATACGATTAGCAATCATAATTAATAATAATGTTTTAATAAAGTACACATTTTTTCCTACTTGTGTAGGACACACCAAATATACATGCATGGATAAGCATTAATTAAATTTCATAAATTCGGTTTATGGTTAAGTTACATGGTTGCTGGCGTTTTTGTTTTAATAATAATTATAATAATGTATATTCTCATATAAACATATAAATTTACATGAAATTGCATGCCATTTTTTTAGGTCTGTGGGAACAATATGATAACCAGTCATTCAATGGAGCACATCATGAAATATAGGAATATTGACTTCGCATTAACAAAAAAACCCAAGTAAGTTTTGGATGGATTAAAAATACTTGGGAAAAAATAAAGCTTGAAGTAATTCCTCAATATAACTTGGGTGTGTACAAATCCGAATCTTATTTTTGATTTGATTTATATCCAAATTGGGTAATAAGAAAGCTATTCTTACACATACGATCAGTTATGTTATAAGTTTTCCATTGGTGTAAGAGTATATTCCACGAATGTAATCCACAAATGTAATCCAGGTTGAGTCGTGGAGAAAGTTAATTCGTTATTAACCAGGCAACTGAAAGATACTGGACCAATAATGTTTGCAGATCATTTGTCATTGTAAATGGTCAAATATCCACATTATTCATTCTCATTCAAAAAGTCAAATGGAAGCTGAAATGGTGAGAGACAAAAGAAGACAAACAACAGCAACGCAAAAGAAAGCAACGGGAGTCCTTAAGGAGTGATTAATAAATATATACATATATATTCTGTTTAGTAACTGTGGTTATTTTGGTACACAAACTAACTAGTCCCGTTATGCTAACTTTTATATTATGTGTAAACTAATATTACTGTCCTGTGTAGAAATGTTAATCATCTAGTTCCAATAATATTAAAATTTATAATTGTAGTTTGTTGTAACTACACGTTTAAAGAACTTAAAATATCTATGTAGGGTGAAAAAGAGGGTGTAAGAGTCAGACGTATAAGTGCATTGTCATCTTTGAGCAGTCTGGTGACTGAGGAGATGAACACTGGAAGGGTGTTTGCATCGCGCACATTAGCTGGTAGTCTATTCCAGATGACTGAAAACTTATTTAAGAAGAAGAAGTTGTACCGCACGTAAGTCTGACAGTGCTCCATAGCAGCTAGGTTGTGATGATTTCTAAGATTGTAACTGATGACAGCGGTAGGTTTAGTTATTGGCTCGGAGGAATGCAAGAGAAGATTAGTTAGCTTGTAGTAAAAGATAAGGTTTAGCTTAAGACGTCTTTTCCAGTGGGGTTCTAATCTTAGTCTTTCGCATCGCTCATGGTATTCCAGACCACTTTCTAAACCAAGAGTTCTTGAGGTAAACTGCCGTTGCACTCCCTCTAATTTAAGCTTGTCATTTTGTCTGAGTCCGCTAAGAATAAACGGGCAGTATTCTAAGATAGGTCGGACACATACTTTGTATAATAAAACCCTAGTTTCACAACAAAAGAAATTGCGTGTTATGCATCCTATCAGCCTTCGTGTTTTACGTCTGACATAATCAGTCTGTTCAGCGAACGTTAGGTTACTAGAGTATCTAATACCGAGATCTACGACTGAATTGAGCTTAGCTAGTTTTCGCCCATTTATTTCAAGGTTTAGATCAAGCTTACTGTTGCCGATACAAATCCAGCCGCATTTGTCAATGTTAAAATTTAGGCAGGATTCAGCACACCACGTTGCAAGGCTACTTAGCTCAAGATGTATTTTAGTAACCATATCGCTTAATTCATGAGTGTAGCAGGAGTAGACGACTTTGAGGTCGTCAGCATATAGGAATGGTTTGCCTGAGGTGAAGCACTTGCAAATGCTGTTAATGTAGACTGTGAATAAAAGTGGACCTAGGACACTACCTTGCACGACCCCACTTGAGATCTGCCTAGGATGAGACAATACAGATCCAACTTTGGTTATTTGTACCCTGTTGCTTAGTAGCGGAAGTGACTAAAGTTATCATCAGTATGGATCTGTTACAGCATTACCAACTACTCGTAGATACAGGTAAGCACAGGTTGAGAGATTATAGTAATATATTTCTTCCTGTTCATGCAGGAACATGCCAGTTGTACAGGCATGGATAAGTTGTTATATAAATTACACATAATACGATGTAAAATGGATTTACAGTTTGGCTGTTCTTTCTGACATTAGAGTCAGTCGGAAAAGTCTGCTATAAAGTCTGTTTGTGTAGCACATAAAGAGATATAGAGATATTGTCTTCGGATTAACAAAAAACCCAGACATCAGATGAATGTGATACAGATATCTGGGAAAAATAAAGCTTGAAGTCAATTCTCCTATATAACTCTGTTGTGAACAGCACTCTTGGCTTAAAGATTATTGATGTATTATGTTGAGATCAGTGATATATTTATTCCATTTTTCAGCAGTCCTATCGTAGTTTCATAACAGGAAAGAAATTTGATCGTGGAGGCGAAAACTAGATAAGGCCATGTTAACGTGTTTTACTGCATCAAATGGTGCCGGGGTCGATTTCAGAATTTTCCATTTGCTCCATTTGTGTCTGCATGGCGGACCCTACACTTAAGTTCAGTAAAATGTTGAAAACTGTTTAAAAACCAGTTGCTTCTTCAAATCAGATCATGAATACGCATTTACAGCATGTTCGCCAGCGTCTTCAAATGGTAGAATTGGATCTTTCATGGGATTTGAGTGGTTATGAGTTAAATGGTCTGGAATTCAGCTTCATTTCGGTTTAGATGCAGGGTTGTTCGTTCTCGACCAGGAGATAAATAGAAGAGTATGCACAGCAGTAGAATACCAGAAATAGAAAGTATGTCAACATGAAAAATACATCAATGTTATATGCATATATAAATGTTTATGTCGATTGCATATTATACCATAGTAAACTTTTACCTATATTGTAGTTGTGTTTTCACGTATTTATGCTAAGTCTTAGAGTTTATTTAGTGTCAAAACATATATTAATGAGTACGAGCGTTTTAGTGTTCTAACAACTGATGCATTTTAGAAATAATTCATGGGTTCTGGTAGGGATAGTCATTGGGATGAAACAGTTTATACAGCAAGTGTTTGAAGGTTACAATAGAGTGACAGGTCCTATTTCTAGGAGTGAAATATTCCTGTATGTCAGTACTAAGTCTTCATGCATCCATGCTGCTAGTTTATTTATAGTTTTTAGATTGCTAAGGGTGTTGAAGTGCGTCCTTTAGGTGCTGTAGTAGACTAATAGATGATTCGTTCTAGGAGTAAATAATTTATTAATATAATCAGTAGAGTGAAACAGTCTGTACAGAGAGCGTTTGAAGCTTGTAACCGAAGAGTGAGTTCTGACATCTATAGGCAGGCTATTCCATATTTTAGAATACATGACTGTGAAGAAGTTTTCACGGAGTGTTGACTTAAAAGAATGAGTTGTCACTGTGCAAGTTTGGTTACGCAGATCGTAAGAACCTTCCTGTGCGAATTGTATGTCCCTGTTACCTGAGAATGATATTTTGTGAAGGACCTTAAAGAAGAATATTAGGTTTATAATAAGTCTCCTTGTCCAAAGTGGGTCAAGTTTTAGGATCATGCAGCGTGAGATGTAGTCTTTCATACAATCGTAGCCAAGTAGTTTTGAGGTAAAATATCGTTGGATGCTTTCCATCCTTAGCTTGTCACGTGTGCGAGTGCTGCTTATAATAAATGGACAGTATTCTAGTAGTGGTCTGACACATGTTTTGTACAGAATTAGCTTGGCTTCATTGTCGTGAAAGCTATTGAGTATGCATCCTAAGAGCATCCTCGATTTTCTAGTCTGTGATGCTACTTGCTCAGAGAATGTCAAGTCACTAGAGTACCTCAGGCCTAGGTCAACGACACTTCGGAGTCTGGTTAGGTTAGCAGATTGAAGCGTTAATTTCAGGTCAAGTGAGGGTGGTCCGAAGCAGATCCAGCCACATTTGTTCAGATTAAATTGGAGATTCCATAGGGACGACCAAGCAGTCATTTTATCTAATTCCTTCTGCACTACATTCTCGAAGTACCCTAAGTCATCACGTTGGAATGTATAAGCTACTTTTAGGTCATCTGCAAAGATGAATGGTTTCCTGTGCGTGAAGCAAGCGCATATGTCATTGATGTATTGCGTAAATAGGAGGGGTCCAATGACACTACCTTGTACTACACCAGAAGTGATAGGGCTAGGTTTGGAGGTTATAGACCCGAGTTTAACTATTTGGGACCTATTGTTAAGGAATGATTTAAGCCATCCTAATAATGGGTCACGTATTCCTAAGGAGTTCAGCTTATTTGTTAGCAGTAAATGGTCAACACGGTCAAATGCCTTAGAAATGTCAAAGTAGATGACAAGTACTAGTTGCCGTCTGTCACGACTGCTGGTTACAAAATTGAAGAAGTCTAGGTGACATGTTAAACATGATCTGGATTTCAGGAATCCATGTTGGTTCGGACTTATAATATTGCGGCTAAGCATATGTTTGATTAAGTTATCTTTAACTAGTCTCTCCATAATTCTAGATGCTATAGGTGTGATATTGTTCGGCCGGTAGTTACTGACTTCAGTTTTCGAGC
The DNA here is from genome assembly GCA_944472135.2 of Trichobilharzia regenti. Lineage (NCBI taxonomy): Eukaryota > Metazoa > Platyhelminthes > Trematoda > Strigeidida > Schistosomatidae > Trichobilharzia > Trichobilharzia regenti. Next base: position 121,036,470 of record OX235264.1, on the reverse strand, counting down.
CAGATTTGTGTTTAGGCATAATGAATGTAGTCTTCCATATGTCAGGGTAAGTTTGAGTTTCTAACGACATTGTGAATATTTTAAGCAGCAGTAGAGGAATGTCAGGGCCACCATATTTATAGAAGTAAGATGATATACCGTCGGTACCGAAACCTTTTGAACTTTTGAGGGTTTTTATAGTTTGGTTAATATTAGCGTAAGTGAATTCAACAGTGCTGATTTGGTTTGGTGTGAGTGGAGATGGAGTTTGTGCCATATTAGTAATAGGGTGTATATCGAGTAGCTGGACTGAGGGCTTAATGTAGTTACCTGCAAACGTTTTGTTGAATAGTTCACATATGTCTGCAGAGTTAGTGCATAGCCTACCTTTGTCTATGAGGAGAGAAATGCTGTGTTTTTGCGATTCATTCGCTTCCTTAAGATTTCTGTGAGTGCATACACTCTAGCAGGACTGGCTACTGCGATGCGTTCTTCCTTTCTCATACGGAAATCTTGAGCTTGTGAGATGGAGCTAAGGGTGTTAAGTATTAGACCTAGAGTGCCAAAGTCGTGGTGTTTGAAGTAACTTGTTGAGAGTTTCTTCAGTTTCATACGATCCTTTGGTTTTATGAATGACTTTCTGTGTGGGGAAACCTTTAGTGTTTGGAGTGGAATGACAGCATCTAAGCATGTGTTTGAGTTATGGTAGAAGATGGTTAGGGCTCTCGATAGGTCATCAGTAGTGAAGTATTCATCCCATTTGGAGGATCTTAGCATCGATTCAACTAAGGCCCAGTTTGCCTTACTATAGTTCCTATATATTACTTGTTGTGAAGTGGAGGTATGAGATGCATTGCTACTCAGCGGAATTGGCAGTGCACATCACTGTTTTGTGGTCGCTCCCTGGAAACTCAGAACCTACTAGCGTTGAAAGGGGGCTTATATTGTGGCAGAAGATTAAGTCTAGTACGTTATTACCTCTTGTGGGAGTAGTGACAGTTTGTTTCCAGCCAAGTATATCCAGTGTGTCTAAGAACTTATCAAATTTAGTTGGGCCTGTGGGTATATCCCAGTTGATTTCAGGTAAGTTAAAGTCCCCACATAGGATCTTATGGTCGTATTGTAAGTCGGATAATTGCTCCAGAGTATTAATAAGTTGGGTCTCGTAATTACTAAAGGTGCCAGGTGCTCTGTAGGTGCATCCAATTAATGCTGTTACGTTATTTAAGTGTACATTAACCCATAGAGTCTCAGGCATGTTAAGTGTACTACTTTCTAGCTGTGATACAGTAAGTGCATTCAGAAAGTACATGAGACAACCCCCTCCCTTACCACCTTCCCTGTCACACCGAAAGTGTGTGTAGTTATCTAAGCTTATTTCTTCATCCAGGATGTTCGAATGACACCAAGATTCAGTGATGACAATTACAGGGGGTTTGTATATTACTGTGAGTGCTCTGAGCATCGGCAATTTATTTAGAACAGATCTAGCATTTATGAGGATTAGGTAAAGATGAGAGTTGAAGTAGCATTTGAAGTATTTAAGTTCGTTAGTCAGCCCCGAATACGGTTCAGCACCCAGTATTTCTGCTTGACATGATGATCCTATGTTAAGAGGAGTTTCAGCATCATGCTCACCTATGTCTATCGAGTTGGTGTGTGCTGTTTTCGGTGAAGAATTAGGAGTTGGAGTACTGGATTTGCTATAGGCTAAGACACTTTTATTTTTAGTTAGGTTACAGAAGTGGGTAGGGTTCTTTATTTGACCTATATTTGTGCAAGTGTCAAGTGTGCTTAATGGATACGGATGCACTAGACCGTTCCTGTTTTCATGCAAGGAGGGGGCAGCTCTAGTGGTTTAGGAGTGTCAACATCCCTACCAGCTGTTTTTTCAACGCTGACAGGGACGCGGGGGATAAAAAATGATTGGATCCTTGTGATGACCATGGCTTATTATTCCACCTATTGTTTGATGCTAGTTGTGTCCTTGTGTGGGTTTCGTGTGTACTGCACTGCGGGTTAATTCCCAACAGACTTGTACCATATATCCGGTGAAAATTTGTTTGTGTGCCATACTCTGAAGACCCTGAGTTGTTGGTAGCCGAGTTCTGACTATTACCACTTGTGCTATTGAGGGTGACATTGTTGTGACATTGGATATTAGTGTGTGCCGTGGTGCGATTTCGCACGTTGTGAGTGCTAATACTATTGACCGTGGGAAGTGTGGGCTTATTTAAGCTGCCGCTGTTTTTGTTGGCATGATTTAGGGGCATATTTTCCTAATCTTTACCAATGGAGTTATGGCTAGGAGAGGACAATTTCGAATTTCGGGGGGTTTTGACTTTTTTCTAGGGTTATTCAGTGGCATGTTAGATTCTGCTGTGATAGGTGGTACGGTTTTATTATTTATTTGGTTACAGTCTAGTGGCCTTTCGGCTGGTGTTGCACTCAGATGGGATAATTCTGTGTGTTTTGAGAGGGGTGATGCGGTGGGGTCTACTGTATCTTTCACAGGGTTGGGAATAATGGCTGCGTGCAATGTCCTATTACTTATTTCACAATAAGGCTTAGAGAGATAATTATATGCACGCCTTCCTATGACAGTTTTGTGCACCCCAACGATTATATAATAATAATAATATATTTCTTCCTGTTTACGCAGGAACATACCAATTGTACAGGCATGGATTAGTTGTTATATAAATAAAACAATTTGATGTATGATTAATTTACAGTTTGGTTGTTCTCTATGACATGAGAGTCAGTCGGAACAGTCTGCTATATAGTCTGTATGTGTAGCACATAAAGAGTTATAGAAATATTGTCTTCGCATTAAAAAATACTTTTTTCTGGGGCTATTCAGATAGTAGTTTAATTTTGATATATACATAAATTTACATGAAAATGCATGCCATTTTTACAGGCACGATCTAGTATGCTATAATGTCAAATCTTAAATTGTCTACAAGTTAATAATGTTTCAACAGTTGAATATTTGATATATATATATATATAATTACACTCATTGTCTGAACCAGGCCGTATAGTTATTGAATTGTACAGTTGTCCTCCAGGTTGAGCGGGAAACTCGACTTCGTTTCGCTTTCATCCCGTGGTTGTCGGCATACGATAACCAACCAATATTCAGGTAGGTACAACGTTTACAAGAGATTGGAAGCTGTTTTAGAAAAGTTAAAGTGCTGAGGTGAATCATTAAAGTGTAATAAATTAAGTAAGTGCAATATATCGTTAATAAACACATTTATATATGAAACAGAATGGGGAAGTAATTAATCCTTAGGCCGACAACGTTCATTTGCAATGTATAATAAAACCAATATATTTCGCACTATTGTGATATCCACTTTTGGCTTTAATACAATTATTTTCAAGCCAGTTGTTTTTATTTCATGCTTTTATGTCTGTTTGATGCACAACCGTACACTACAAAGATTAGCAGAGGAATAAGTCGAATCAAATTCATAAAGAGCTATAAAATGTTAGGTTTAATGAAATATAATGAGAATCAAGTTAAGACGTTATTAGAAAAGTTTATGTTCTCGTCGCTAAATTTTTGTTATGGACTTGTCGAGAAACTAATAGTCCTGACGCAAGAAGGCGAAAATCAGAAGACCACTAGGTTTACGATGATACTTCTATTGTCCAAACACAAGGAGACGAAAATAAAATGGTCTCACACCAAAGTGGTAAGTAAGTAAAGTAGTTCACACAAATTGTGTGAGCGAAATATATATGACAAGGGTGTGAACAATCATTAGACAGTCTTAATAATAATAATGTATATTCTCATATAAACATATAAATTTACATGAAAATGCATGCCATTTTTACAGGCACGGTCAAGTTTGATATAATATCAAATCGTAGATTGTCTACAAGTTAATAATGTTTCAACAGTTAAATATTTGATATATATATAAATACACATTGTCTGAACTAGGCTGTATAGTTATTGAATTGTACAGTTGTCCTCCAGGTTGAGCGGGAAAATCGACTTCGTTTCGTTTTCATCCCGTGGTTGTCGGCATACGATAACCAACCAAAATTGAGGTAAGTACAACGTTTACAAGGGATTGAAAGCTGTTTTAGAAAAGTAAAAGTGCTGAGGTGAATCATTAAATTGTAATGAAATAGGTAAGTGCAAGTATCATTAATAAATGCATTAAAAAAGAAAACTCCCTAGGCTGACAACGTTCATTTGCAATGTATAATGCTACACATATACCTCGTACTATCATGATGTCCAATTTTGGTTTTAATACATTTATCCTCAGTTGTGCCAGTTGTTTTTGTTTTATACCTTTTTGTGCATTTAATGTGCAACCGTAACCTTCAGAGAGTAGGAATATAATAAGTCATAAAGAGCTGTAAAATGTTAGGTTTAATGGGATATAATGAGGATCAAGTAAAGACGTTATTGGAAAATGAATGAGATAAGACATTGTGAAGTGGTATTTAAAGATCAGTCAATGGACAGCAAGTTAGTTTATAAGATGCCCCATAAAACTGTGCAGATCCCACGTGGTCGCATCTCAACAATAGGCTGAGCGAATGGTATATATTTTAAGGTAGAAGCATGATCTGTCAAGGCGTTCATTATTATCTTTTTCAAGATAAAGATCTAAGCCCTCATAAAAATCAGAAATATCTCGAGCCTTTAATTTGCATATTGCTGTTCCTGCAGAATGGGGCGATTCACCTTAGTGACCCCCACCATATCTACTGATCAGCTAACGCCACCCTCCCTCCTTTTTTGATGTTAAGCTCTGAGACTATGATTATTATGGCTACCGCAAATATATTGCTTGGTACCAGACATGTTCGTACCTCATATTCCATCTCCCTAGCTTTCTTAATGAGTGCTTCCAATAGGTCTCCGCGTACATCTTTATGAACATTATATATGTATGCATGCGTCCTAATGAACAGATTACTTTACAAGAAGTTAGAACCTTAAAGAATAAAAAGAATAGGTTTTGTGAATAGTGAAGCAAGATTCAGCAGAACAATATAGTTAGGGATCAATGTAGGTAGTATGAACTGAAGGTAAGGTCGGTTGGCAGGACTTAGTGTACTAAATTATCATGACAGTCTTGTATATAGTCAACATTTGACATTGCAAAGTAACCTGTCTAAACATATTATAAAAAGATATTAACAGAACCAACAAAATTTCAGCATTTGTTTAACAATACTACAGAAGGGTAGTTAGTACTACAGGTAGTCGTAAAGTAAATCAATCTATGTATAATAAGAGCATAGTCAGTGTCATAATTCGTATTATCAAAGAATACATTAGGCTCAATAACTGAGTGTTATAAGGGAAACAAGCATGGTAAAGCAAGAGAACACTTGCCGCATAGCTATTTTAATCATTTTAAGTATTTTAATGACAATCGAATTTCAAGTATTGAACCTACATAATTACTAAGTGTTATTATATTGGTATTGGGACTAGTGTACTTTCCGTAGTTAAATATTGAAAAGCCATTGTCTCTCCACTCTACCAGCAGTTGAGATCTTTGAGGCGGGCTAGGGTGGACATGTTTATATGTTTTTCTAGGCTCCTTTTGAAACTGTCAGGCCTTTCACAGGATCTTATCTCAGAGGGTAGTTGGTTCCAAAGTTTGCAATATTTAATGGTGAAGAAGTTAGCTCTAGTGGTGAGTTTATGGGTGTTAACCTTGAGAAGGTAGTTGTGGTTGCGTAGTCCATACGATTTAGGATTAGCCCAGGTTATGGACGAGTTACTGTTACAGTGCTTTCTTATAACTTTGAATAAGAGAAATAAATTGCACTTCACTCTCCTTAACCATAAGGGCTCTAAGTCCAGTCGAATACATCTGTCAAGGTATTCTATTTGCTGACCATAGCCTAATATGCGTTTCGTAAGGAATCTTTGGACACTTTCAACTTTTTTCTGTCTGCCGACTTGAAGCTACTGTATAAGTGGGCACAGTATTCAAGTTTGGGGCGAATGCATATCTTATATATGGCTAATCTGGCTTCTGGAGTGTAAAAGTTGCGTAGCACAAAGCCGGTTAGACGTTTACAATCAGATACCACCTTATTTGCATGTTCAGTAAAGGTAAGATCTGAGTATGTTATCCCGAGATCTGTGACTGTGTTTGTGTTTGAGACAAGGTCACCGTACATGTATAGACACATGCTAGGTTTCCAACGTCCGAAGTATGTTATCCCAGATTTAGCTGGATTGAACGTTAACTGCCACTTTTCACTCCAATTACATAGACTATTTAGGTCTTCTTGGATTTTACTAACAATATTCATATCATTATAGTCAAAATCATAGACAACTTTGAGGTCATCTGCAAAGAGGTATGGCTTGCCATACTTGATCATAGAGACAATATCATTTATGAATACAATGAATAGGGTAGGGCCAAGAACACTACCTTGTATCACGCCGCTGGTTATCGGTTTGGATGTTGATAAGTGATGGTTGACTTTAACTAACTGTTCTCTTCCTGTAAGAAAGGAAGTTATCCACTCAAGAAGCCTTCCACTTATTCCATAAGATAGGAGTTTCAGTATGAGTCTTTTATGTGGGACTTTATCAAAAGCTTTCCTAACATCTAGAAATAATGTTGCTGCCGAACGACCTTTGTCTACACATTCAGTAATGTGATCGAAATAATCTAACTGGCACGTAATGCACGATCTTCTATTTAGGAAACCGTATTGGAAAGGGGATATTAAGTCATTCGAGAGCAAATACTGAACAATTTGCTTCTTTACAATCTTTTCCATCACACGTGAAACTACGGAAGTAATGTTGATGGGGCGGTAATTATCTATGTCCGCTGTAGGTCCGGTTTTGTGAATGGGTACAACGTAGGATTTCTTCCAGCTATTTGGATATGTTCCACTCCTTATCGAAGTTGAAAATATCTTGAGAAGAAGTAGATTCATGTCATTTCCACCATTTTTTAAGAGGACGGAAGACATTCCATCTGGGCCGGGAGTATTAGTAAGCTTAAGAGTTGTGATAGCTTTATCGATTTCTTGGGCGTTTAAGACTACATCGCTTAGACACTTTTCTGTTTTACGAGGGAAATCTATATCCTGGTCATTTTCTAGAGTGTACAGTTTGGCAAAGTGCGTGCTAAACACCTCACATATATCCTCAGCACTTTCGTGAGTAATGCCACCTAGGTGTATTATTTTTGGATATGTTGATTTGGAGTTAGTTAACCTACTTTTGAAGAGTTTGGCTATTTCTCCAGTGTTATGTGGCGACTGAATTGCCCGCGTTTCTTTATTCCTAAGACTTAGATTTTTTAACTCATGGATTCTAATGAGGATTGATTTGATAGCGATTAACGACGATAAGTCGTCATGTCTATAGTAACTTAATGAATGCTTCCGCAAACTTCTTCTTAATGATATTGGAATAAAATCACCTTGAGGGATTTTGAATTTAATCAGTTTCACAGGCGCTATGACATCATTAACCGACTGTATATTGTCATAGAAGTTTTTAAGGACTTCCTCTAAGGAGTCATTGGTAAAGTAGGAATCCCAATTAGAGTATCTAATCAAGTCCTGATACAAGTCCCAATCAACCCGCGTGTATGGTCTTATAGGTGTCCGACTAACTTCGTTTCTGTGTATAGTTTCAGGGGAAATGTTAAACGAACATGCAACTATTTTATGATCGCTACCTGGGAATTCATGTCCCACATGAATTGTAGATGGTGCTACGTTGATCGTGAATATAAGATCAAGAATGTTATTGGACCTAGTGGGTACATTTATGTGTTGCGTCCATCCTCCAGTAATGATGGAATTAAGAAGATTATCATACCTCGAGGGTCCACGAAGTGTACGCCATGATATATCAGGCAAATTGAAGTCACCTCCAATTATATTATAACTGAAGGGGAGATTGGATGCAACACTAAATATGTTGCTGAGTACGTTATCGTATTCGCGGTTGGATGATGGCGGTCGGTATACGCACCCTATAAGGATAGGTTTACTTCTGAGAACTTTTATTTCGACCCACACCGAATCATTAAGTTGTGACAGAATAGGGTGACTAAAATGCGTTGCACAAATGGGTTGTTTAACGTATATGAGTGTTCCACCCCCACGACCTGTTTCCCTATCCCCTCGAAAAAGATTGTACTTATCAATTGATAAGCTACCATCCACAATGTCACTTGAGCACCAGGCTTCAGTGATCATGATCAGCGACGGATTGCATATAGAGGCTAACGTACATAATGCTAAATGTTTGTTAAGAACTGATCTAGCATTTATGAGGATGACGGATAGACTTTGACGAAGTGGTTTTAGTGTATGGGCAATATCATAATAAAATACTCTATGGTTATCAACTGAATATGTGCAGTCGTTATTGGATTCATTAATTACAACATTTTGATCACTAGAGACGGTTTCTTTAATTTGATAGTTAGGGATGGGTTGTGAAATGTCACTCGTGAGTAGTTGGTCGTTTAGATATTGCGTGCTATGGGAGATACTAGTATGATAATCTATGGTATTACTATTGGTATTAGGTGTGTATAAGATGTTTGCTATCTTTCGGGGAAGAAGCAGTTTCCCTGTTGTAAGGTGTTCGCTATACCAGCAAGGAATTGGTCTGATATCATGCGTGCTATGTGCATGATCCCAGGCGTTTCTGCCAGTTGTCGCTGGAGAAAATTTTGGTCATATGGATTGGCTAGTGTCGTGTAATCTGCATAGTTATAACCGAAATGTGTGATCGGCGTGTTGTTGTGTGCATATGACTTAGATCCCTGTGTCTGATTAGAGTACTTCCTAGGCCATGATGAGCATTGTGCTGAAATTGGCATGTGACCCCTACTGAATGCATGAGAATTATGACAGGGCACTATACGCGTTTTTGGACTAACGTCTGTATTCTCAAACTGATGTTTCCTGTACATCATGGTTGAGGGTGCATTCGTGAGGGGTTGAGCAACTTCGTGTTTTCGAAGTGTTTGGTGAGATATGTGACGATTGTTATTTCTTATCATAGGACTGGTAGTGGAAGTCGGAAATGATTCAGCTCCTACGGTATGTGAATTACGTCTAACTTCAGGAACATGACTAAGTTTAGATGATTGTCTATCAGTAGAATGAGCCAGTGACCCATTTGAAACTTTCCTACTTATGGGCTTTAGTGTTCCGGGTCTAACGTTTGGTTTAGCTTTATCCGTATTAGTCGGCCTGTATAATTTGGGCTGCTGGTGATTAGTAGGATTTCCTAATAAACTGGATTTCTGATGAATAGTCTCAACAGTTTTTTTGGTGTTCCTAACGGAAATAGGACGTTTATCATAACGCCTTGTATTTACACCTACCTGGGTGGCCACATGTGATTGCTGCTTCACAGTAGCCGGGCTAAGAGGTTGTGAGGTATATGACTTCCCGAGAGATTCAAAGTGTACTACTGAATTCAGCTTAGACTTTTTCGAGGGTTTGGCATTAGTGCCAGTGTGCGAGGGATGCACGTCAATACTGTGATCTGTTGACATTTCTATGTCTGAAATTTCAGTATTTCGAGCTAAGTCTTCAACAGTTGCTTGACTACTGTTAGTTTGTGTATGCGATATTATCTGGTGCTCTTGGTCATCAGGCAATACAACGAGGGAAGTATTAACATCGGTTGTCTTATTGGGGTTGTCTTCCCTCAGTTTACCTGCGCGGCAACGTCTTTGGCAAGAAGTTAAATCAGGTACAATCCTGATATTGGTGTAGGGTGTTGAGGAGCCAAGAGTTTTGCCAGACTCCAAAAATTTCTTAGCTAGGTCAATAGACTTAAATTTGAAGAGTACAGGACATGGGTGGTTTGCGGATTTCTTACGAAGACGCAGAACCTGGCAGTCAGATACTGAAATGTTGCATGCCTGTAGACAGATTGCTTTAAGTTTGATAATAGGTACATTGTCTGGTATATTATATCCTAAAACATTGTATGAGGACATGACCCTCTTTACAGCCTCTGCAGTCAAAAAGTCTAGCAGGCGCTCAGATTTGAGGAGTGAATCTAAGCAAATTTCTTGTGATGGATCACAAAGTTGGAGGAAAGGAGTGATACTTTCGAACTTATCCTGCAGGTCTGTTATAGATTTCTGAAGGATCTTTAGATCACTAGTGTTACGGGCTACGTTATCGATTAGTTCTTCCATTAAGTTTGGTACTATAACTCTCGGTGTATCAATTGATCTTAGTACAAATTCATCGTCAGGACTAATGTTTCTAGTGACCGGCTGACTATTTGATGCTAGTCTCTTAACAGTACTAACTCGTTTAATAACTTTGACCATTATGGAGGTAAAGATTATAAAAATTTCTCAAAAATTGACAAAAGTGTGTGAAATACTGTTATATTATCTAAGTAGATAAAAACAACAATAAACAGGTATGAATGTATGAAGTACGAACTAAAAATAGACCACTATCAAACGAGTTAACTCTGACAGTTATAAACAACAAAACTAAGGACTTCTCTATAGTTCTTTTGTGATAGATTGCTCTTTATTAACACGAATCTGACTGGATCCAAACAGTATTCTGGAGGTGATAAATTTGGATATTTAGCTACCGGAGGTGCAACCAATATCAGCTATAATTATATAGTAGTCAAATATAGACCACGATATTCCAGAATTCGAAAAGATATTTCCACGTTATATGGAGAGATTGTAACGTCCTACACGAAGCGCGCGGGTTAGACAAAATTTATCAGACTCCTGACAAATCTCCAATCCTACGGAATAACCGGAAAGCTTCTCAAATGGATAAGTTCTTTTCTCACAGAAAGACAGCAATTAGTCAAAATCGACCACCAGTTGTCTTCCTCAAAGCCGATAACCAGTGGTGTAATACAAGGTAGTGTTCTTGGCCCTATTCTGTTCCTCTTATTTATAAATGACATAGTCTCTGTAATCAAGTATGGCAAGCCATACCGTTTTGCAGATGATCTCAAGATAGTATATGATAATGGGTACGGTGATATGAGCGTCGAAAGCAAGATCCAACAAGACTTAAACTATCTAGGCGTTTGGAGCGCAAAGTGGCAACTGACTTTCAACCCGGACAAGTGCGGTATAACCCGCCTTGGACGCTGGAAACCGATAATGTGCCTATATATGTACGGTGAGCTCCTCTCAAAACTGAACACAGTCACAGATCTCGGGATAACATCCTCAGATTTGTCCTTTTCCGATCATGCAAATAAGGTTGTATCTGACCGTAAACGACTTACTGGCTTTGTACTGCGTAACTTCTACACCCAAGAAGCAAGATTAGCTGTATATAGGACATGTATCCGTCCCAAACTTGAATATTGTGCTCTCCCATTTAGTAACCTCAGGTCTGTAGACAGAAAAAAATCGAAAGTCTCCAGAGATTCCTCACGAAACGCATAGTAGGGTTCGACCAACAAGTGGAATATGTTGACAGATGTGTACGTCTGAAATTAGAGCCTCTGTGGTTAAGGAGAGTGAAGTGCAACTTATTTCTACCCTTCAAAGTCATCAGGAAACATTGCTACAGTAACTCATCCACAACGTGGGAAAATATTAAAGGATATCAGCTGCGAAACCACGACTACCTCGTCAAGGTGGCTGCCCACAGAAAATCCATTAGGGCAAACTTTTTCACCATAAAATATTGCACTCTTCGGAACCAACTACCACCTGAAACAAGATGTTGTGGAAACCCCGATGGGTTCAAACAGAGCCTAGAAAGACACTTTAACATGTCCACGCTAGCTCGTCTAAAAGACCACAACTGTTGGTAGAGTGGAAATTGACGGCCAGTCCAGTCTTCAGTATAGACACATACGTATATCTCGACTCTAATACTCACGCAGCGAACGTTAACTAATTAACTGATTTCTATTTTCTATAATTTTCAATAAGTTCTGTTGGTAAAAATAACACTGGAAATAATTATAATAGCATCCACACCTTTCAACATTTTACATACGTATATACTAATATGATAATACTTATTAATCATGCATGTTCAATTCTTAAAATTAGATTGTTATTAAAATACTTAAAATGATTAAAATATTTATACATCAAATGTTCTCTTGCTTTACCACGCTCGTTTCCCTTATAACACTCAATTATTGAGCATAGTGTATTATTTGATATACGAATTATAATACTGATTATACTCTTATCATATATGGTTTGATTTACTCTACGGCTCCCTGTAGACTAACTGCCATTCTTCAGTTTACACACACTGCAGTATTGCTAACCAAATGCCAAAATTTTGTTGGTTCTGTGTTAATATCTTTTTATAATATATCTAGACACGTTACTTTGCAATGTCAGATGTTTACTATATATTAGTACACTAAGTCCTGCCAACCGACCTTACCTTCAGTTCATACTACCTACATTGAACCCTAACTATAGTGTTCTGCTGAATCTTGCTCCGCTATTCACAAAACCTATTCTTTTTACTCTTTAAGTTTTTAACTTTTTATAAAGTAATCTGTTCATTAGGATGCATGCACACATATATAATATGTTCATAAAGATGTACGTGGAGACCTATTGGAAGCACTCATTAAGAAAGCTGGGGAGATGGAATACGGGGTACGAACACGTCTGGTACCAAGCAATATATTTGCGGTAGCCATAATTATCATAGTCTCAGAGCCTAACATCAAGAAAGGAGGGAGGGTGACGCTAGCTGGTGGTCACTAAGGTGAATCACCCCATTCTGTAGGAACAGCAACATGCAAATTGACGGCTCGAGATATTTCTGATTTTTATGAGGGCTTAGATCTTTATCTTGAAAAAGATAATAATGAACGCCTTGACAGATCATGCTTCTACCTTATAATATAAACCATTCGCTCAGCCTATTGTTGAGATTCGACCAAGTGAGCTCCGCGCAGATTTATGGGGCACCTTATAAATTAACTTGCTATCCAATGTCGTATCTTCGAATACCACATCATAATGTCTTATCTCATTTATTTTCTAATAACGTCTTTACTTGATCCTCATTATATTCCAATAAACCTAAAATTTTATAGCTCTTTATGAATTTGATTCGACTTGTTCTATTGCTAATCTCTGTAGGGTACGGTTGTGCTCCAAGTGTTATTATTATTGAATAGACAACGGCTATGAATTTAAAACTACTCCTTGAAAATATTTGTAATACAGACATATGTGGACATGATGATAGTACGAACAAGACGTGGAGCATTACACATTGCAAATGAACGTTGGCAGCCTAGGGAGTTTCCTTTATTAATGCATTTATTAATCATACTTGCACTTATTTATTTCATTACACTTTATTGATTCACCTTAGCACTTTAACTTTTCTAAATTAGGTGTCAAACCCTTGGAAACGTTGTACGTAAGGCGGCCTGCTTAAATCATTGGGCTACCGAAATTAATTTCCTCCAAAATGCTTAATTTCATCTCGATTTATCATTGTTTTAATCGTCCAGTTATATCAAATAACCTATACATAAACTTTCGCGATGGTTTAACATGCTCCTAAGTAAACTCTAAACAATTCTTCAACGAAATGAAGATATAATTCAGAATATTATTTTACATGTGAATCCTGTGTGAACAATAAAGTAGTTTGGAACTGA
>OX235264.1:120983692-121022493 GCA_944472135.2 Trichobilharzia regenti | reverse complement strand
CTTTCACGGTTGGACAGGAACAATACCAGTTTAAACGAATATCATTTGGATTGGTAGGCAACCCTTTTGCATTCGGATGAGTGATGATCTTACTACTAGAGTGTCTGAAGAATGTAGAATTATGTGGAGACGAGTTGGTTGTGTATAGTGAGACAGAATGCGATCATATGGACCATCTGGGAGACATTTTGAAGAGAACTGATGAAAGTGGACTGCGCATTATAAAGAAAAAGCGCCAAATACCGAAAGGAAGTCTTATCCTAATGGATTAGACTGTGGGTGTGGGGCTTTATCCTTAGGTGAGTTTGCCTGTCACACTTAGAAAGAGACTAAATTCTCTTACCTAGGTCTTAAGCAGTGCTCTGCTTATCCTGCAAGTACCGAGGGACGAGTGAAAAGCAGAAATAATAAGGATTCGCAACGTGCCTGTAACCACTGGCATGTTTATAACGAATGTGATAGAATTCGATAATACAAAAAGGTTTACAACTTATTTGTACCCAAAGGAGTAGCGAGCTCGAAGAGTGTGCTCATATAGGAGCGCAGCGAGAGAGCAAGCATGTTTGGCACCAAAACGTACAGGAAGGGAAGTGCAGTGAAGTAGAATGTAGCAGCGGCAAATTTGGGTGAGTGAGTTATAGTAATAATGTATATTTTCATATAAACATATAAATTTACATGAAAATGCATGTCATCGGTAGTAGGAGCATCTACATCTACTTCGTGGGTGTGGTCAGTAGATTTACTAGGAGTGTTCTCACGAACTTCGAGACCAATTACAGTGTTACTGCTATTTTTGGGTTTCCCTTCGCCTTCTTGTGTCGTTTGTTCATCTACTACAGTGCCAGTGTCACTTTGTGCTAGAGTGTTATATAATAATAATTTTTATTTTCATATAAACATAAATTTACATGAAAATGCATGCCATTTTTACAGGCACGATCAAGTATGATATAATCTCAAATCATAGATTGTCTACAAGTTAATAATGTTTCAACAGCTAAATATTTGGTATATATGTATATATATATGTACTCATTGTCTGAACCAGGCCGTATAGTTATTGAATTGTACAGTTGTCCTCCAGGTTGTGCGGGAAACAAAAGTTCAGAGGTTCAGTGTACACTACAAGAGAGCGGGAAATGGATACTAATAAGTGTGTAAAATTTGGGCACTGTAGTGGCAGGTAATTTCATATCAGTTTGCTTATTAAATTGTGCCACACAGTCACAGAAATAGTATTATTTGCTGGATGACGTTTCGAACACAATTCACTTATTGTTCATAATCATTTGATCAATTATAATCACACGACTTCGAAACTTGAGTTTTATAGTTTTCTTTGCCCTCTCCTGTTTGTTGTCGTAGGGGTAGTAGGATTTTCCAGATGTTCGGCTTGACAGGTGTTGAATCATTCCTATTACACGTATTTTCAGGTGATTGGATGAGCAAAGCTTCTGTTATCAATCCTTTCCCTCCACCCTGCTGCTACATTAGATTTTAAAACTGTCATCTCACCCTATCCCATCCCATTGTACGGTTGTATTGTATGTGATTGCATGTTGTGAGTGTTGTAGCTGAACTATTCTCTAGATTTCTCATCTTATTCGGGTCAAACAATCTAGATTTCGCTAGGCTTTTATGCTGCTTTACTAGTCTGACTGCACCTGTTCTACTACTCTGGCTTATGTATGTGACCTGACAATAATTGCAGAGTATTAGATAAACTAAATTGTTTTGTTTTAAAGGCTCCACAGGATCATTTAACCGACAAAGTTTTTTTCCCATTGAGTTTGTGGGCTTGAATGCCAGCCACTTTTATTCTTTGCGGCATTGTTAAGGATTCTCTGTAAGGTTTCCGAGGTTTCTCCCTTGTATGGAATTAATACTGACGACTTAATTTTCTTATTGTTGGTGTTGTCTTACACATATTTGACATGCATGTCGTCACTATTATTATTATTATCACTATCACTACTGTCATTATTTATTTTATTTTTACATTTCCCTACATACTTTTTGATTAATTTATCAGGTTAATTATGAAGTTTCAAAGCTTCACATATATGCTTCACTTCCTATCTTGGATTTCGCTTTGTTACTACTTAGTTTTGTGCTCTATTATTTGAACATTTCACCAATCCTATTTTCACTGACATAAGATGAGATGATTGGAAGTTTAAATATCTGTTTGAATGTGTGGGTTTCCTGTGAACACCAGTGTGTGTTTAACTTCCCATCCTCTTTCCTTTTTTACGCTACAATCTAACAATGGAATTTCCCCTTTCCTGACTTTTCAATTCATCATAAGTGAATTGAATTGCCTCTAACTTCGAGTCGATGTGTGATTCCCACATTGACATCTCTATTTTGTGCTGACTGCACTAAAACCAGCGTCGGACAGATAAGCTAATGAAGTATCTTCTATTTTGATTTTTCCTGTTAATAATGACTGATACTTGTCACTCATTGTTGGTCAGGTATCTTCACTTCTGTCTTCTCTATGTTCATATGAAGTCTTGTCTTCTCTGCTTTCTTCTGTTAATTTTCACGTGTAGTTCTTCAGTTTTATTTAACACTAGACCTGAATAGCCTGAATATCATAGTCAAGGAATGTAAGGTGTTAGATCAATATATGTAGGTATTATATCTCGCTTGAATGCGTTTTTATCTTTGTCATTGTTATGATTATTATTATTATTGTATTAAATAGCCACAGGCGCTTGTTATACATTATCTACGAATGTTTACTGATGATTTAAATGTTTTGTATTTCGTTTATAATAATTATTATTCGTTTAAATTTCTGGGGCAGTTAAACTTTTCAACATTTCAACAAACACGTATCCAAAAATCTGTTGAGATTTATTTGAGGCTAGTCGTTATTAGTTCGGCCATAATGAAGTCACATTGATTGAAACGATTAGGACATGTGTTACTCACACCTAGCCATCGCCTATCTTTCTCGATGGCCAGTGTCAATGTCCAGTTCTTACTAAGCTGGACCTCACTCTGTCACTGGAAGACTTTCAGAAACGATTGGTAATAACCAACGCGAAAAACCAGAACACAGATTGGCGACTCGAGAATCCTTTATTCGTACGCCAATATGTAGCAAAAAATAAGGATATTATACACAAGGTCTAAGAATAAATGCTATAACAATAGATTACAATAATACTTCTGATAGTTTTCTATCTTCCACTGAACAGCGAATGATGAGAAGATGACTGCTAGGTTGATGACTCCAACGAAAAATATGGAGGAGTTGGGTTTGAGCAAACAACCATGAATTGATCGTTCAATCTTCAACTACATTGACACTCGCCGGAAAAGAGGGATCCATCCCTTTTTTCCATCACGACCAATACACGTTGACTTGGATTTCATTGAGAGAACCTGGGTCACACAGACAAAGCTGAAATGGAAAACGAACAGCGAAGCCAACACAACGCAGGCATAACCACACCACAAACACACTCACCAATGACGACCTACGCCTTCCAGTTAAAGGCATCCTCTTGATATCTTGTAACATAATCGCCACTTGCTAGAATGACTCTTGTAGAACGCAATGTGACCATAGCACCACCTCATTATACTCTTCACAAATCCTCTTATCTATTCACTACCAACTACCACTGCGATCGCTTGTCACTCATTCTGACTCAGTTCTAGTAACAGTGACGTATGTAAGCCTTAGTCGTCTACATTCTTGCTCCCCAGCGTGTGGGACCACAGCTAATCCTTATCTCCGTGTGCATGTTATTCTCGGCACTAGCCTCCCCGGCGTATACGACCCATCTGCTGTCTTTAACATCAATCAATTCATTCACGGATGTAGAAGACTCGAAACAACTTCAGAAGTAAGTACGACGAAAAATTTAACGAAATTATGCAATAACAACAAGATACGAAAACAACAAGTAAACTCAATGAATCCTAAAACACCAATTGATATGACACACCACACATATATACATAACCTCGCCAATCGTGTCTCGATGTAATTCCTTTGAAGAATTGCAGGACTTACACCAGTACGCCTGCAATCCTTCTCAGGTTGACGATTGTAATATGAAGAATGTCTGGAGGCAAACAAGATTAACCAACAATTACAATAATTGGAATCCACTCAATTATTTAACACAAACATATGTACAATCAATACATCAAATGTTGTGGACTCTGCCTTAACGAGCTGCCACGACGTTGATCGTTCAATTTTCAAATACATTGACAGCCAATGTTCGCTGACATACGATGGATAATGCTTGAAATCGGCTAGTGGTGTTCAAACCAAAACACGGATTCATTAGTCGGTCGTATTTACAACAGTCAGCCTAAGAAAGTCACGTAGGATATTAGGTGTGGATTGTTGTCTGTTTGGGGTCTTTGGGATGGTTAGAGACAGCTGGTAGGTGATATGACTCCAAATCATTCCCAATGCTGCAAATACATCCATTATATACATTTATTCCCCTTAATGAATTTGAACAATGCAAGAACTACAGTTTTAGCAGAATAAAATGGTACCATCCATTATATGTGATCTGCTATAAGCAATAAAACTCTATTGTTTTTCCATATTACTTTTCTTTTTCGCTAAACTTGAATTTATTATCTCTCTTTTGAACCTCTGTTTATTTTCTTCCCTTGTTTTGTGTGTGCTACAAGGAGGGAGTCTGGCAACTCAAACTGCCGCGCGTCTGTGCAAAGTTCTACCTTGAAACCATTTAGTCATCGTCAGTTCAAACTTTTAGATAACGCCTTAGTTGTTGGCTGTCGAAAAGGCTTCTATAGAAGACGTTTAGTGGAGACAGTAAAACTTTTAGTCATCTAAATAGGTACTGCTAAGGAATGATGATGTTTATTGGAATGAATCAATTAAAGTATGTCGTTAAAAGATTGATTCATGGCTAACCGACATTAGTTTGAAAATCACTGAGAACCACTAATTACTGCACAGATTTTTCACCCTGGATTTACGACGGTCCAAGAATACTCACTAATGTCCTCATCGGGAATCGAACTGAGCACCTTCATGTTAAGAAGTGAGGCTATTGACCATTCAGACAGTGTGGTGGAATCTAATTTTTTCATGAAGAATTCTAATTGACGTAATTGTTATCTGAATAATTTTGGTTTCCAAAAAGGAAAAGTACAACAACAGAGTCCCAGGAGGGAGAACACACGAGTGACTTTCCGTCGACCAATCATAAAAATGAGAAAGGTTTGCTCAAAATATGATGCGTGATGACAAGAAAATGCTTGATAAACGCATTAAACAGGTTGTCTTTCTCTGACATGGCTTAAAAATACATCCTAGTTGTAACGAGGAGTATCAGTGGCTTAGTTAAACTAGTTTCTGCACATGTATTCACCGAGATGACAACAGATAAACTGTTCTTGTGAATCGTTTATCTCTCTCATCCTGCTCGCAGTCTTTGACAAAAGCTCTCGGTTGCATTATTATGGTTTCCAGCAAGAGGATAGACAACTACTTACCCGGAAAACATGGATAATAAAAAAAACACTAAAATAAATGACGTCAACTATAAATCTATCCCTAATCGTAACCATAAGCTTAATCCTGACCCTAACACTAAACCTAACCTTAGTCCTAACCCTTATTCAAACCGTTATTCACTCCCCTAATGCTAATTATAACCCTGATCCTAACTCTAACCCCCATACCTACCTAAACCCTAATCCTAACCCTAAGGAGCTATTAACACATAGTCCAAAGAGTACTAAAAAGCGTGATCCGCGTGACATTTGCTCCCTAAGTTGGTGAATAGCGTTGATATTTCTACTATGATAATGACAGATGCCGTCAGCCAACGACTAGTATGCGTTCAAAGTCGTTGGAACTTTCACACTCCTGGGACTTAGCCCCCAAAAGAAACTGCAGTGGTGAAAAACCGTTGTCTTGAACTGCACATGCAACAAACTGTGGAGTACGTAACAATGTGATTGTACACTTTTTGGTTATTTGTAGAAATTCGAGATATTGTACATAATTTTTGTTTAAAACGCTTCTTGTTGAAATATACATAACTTCCGAGGACAATTGAAAAATACACTCTGTTGTTGGAGACTTCGTCTTCTCCCTGGTTATTTCTGCTTACTTGCTCAACTCACACCGTGTTGTATACTTCAGATTTATTGTAGCAGTCTACTACTCTCAACCGAAGACATTTCTACAACCGGAACACAGCAGCTACAGCAGACGCAACCCAAACAATTAACGTACCCGTGGATTATATAAATAATTTGTAGCAGAGGACTTAGACTTTATGTCCAAGTAATCCTTTTTGTTGATATAACTCGTCACTGCATTTTTGGTAATATATTGTTATTTAACACTCTATTGACTTGGATTATTATTCTTATATTTGTAATGTTAGTGAACTCTAGTATAAGTCCCCTACAAAACTGTAAAAATTCTTGAAAAGAAATTTTTGCCCAAAATTATGTTTGTTTATCAAACAAAAAAGAGGAGAAATGCGTTTACAGATTCACATATATAAATAAGTAAATAAATACTTTCTAAATTGCACACTATTAGAGGTAGAAAGAACACACAACAAAAGTGAGATAATTCGTCTTTGAACGAAATCATGTGAAAGAAGAAGAAGAATCATAAAGTGGGTTTAATGCAATACAATTTAAAGTACACTGTCAATACATCACAGAAAAGTTCATACGATTTTATTGTGCCTACAGATTTTAGATTTCCATTTTTATACAAACAACTGATTGGTCAATTTTCGCGGCGAGTATGCTGGCATGGTCTTCAGTGTTCAATGGGTTCAATGTGAAACAAAAGTGATGTGATTTGTTCTTTACTTGATAGGATTGTAAAAACTTAAATTTGTCATCTTAATATTATCATTTTTATTCTCACTATCTTCCGGCGTTAATTTTTCATGTGGTCGATGATGATTGTCGTCTATTATTCCTTGAACAAGTCGCTGTATTTCCATCACGACGAGTATAGTGAGTATTATTATTAGCAGAAGTAGTGAATTTACAGGTAAAAATTTGTAGTAATTTATGACGATAAAATTGAAAAAATAGTGCATATGTATAACCATTCAGTGCATAATTAATATCTTTTATAGACGTCAACAGTCTTGATAAGTGTGCATATAGTGTATGTACACATTTGTCGTGTTGATCATTTAAACTAGCACGTATTGTTAAACTTATACTCACTGGAAATGTAAAGCATAAATAAAAGCATGATAATAATAACAAGGCTACAACTCGTCCAAGTTCTTTACGATCTTCTAGAATAGTATGTCGTCTACGCTTTAGCAACATTGTAGCCAGTGCAGATGCTAATGCTTTAGTTGGTGAGGTTGGATCATTCTGTGGTGTAATACTTGACTTTCCATTACTAGTCCAATTGATTAAATGTGCATGTGTATCTTCTCTCTTACAAAGTATACGTCGACGTGTTTTAATACTAATTAATTTAATCAGAATGATTGAATTGATAAATACAAGTAGAATACATGGGACCATATAAGTTAGCACAGTACTAAATATAAAGGAGAGTAGTTCTTTCCCTCCGAATTGATTGTCAGTTGCCAGAGCACAGGCTAACGAAGTCGACGGACCTGAAACGGTTATAAAAAAAGTAATAAAATATTACAGTAAACGTTCACTGGAATAAAAATGAGATCAATGAATTAACCACTGGAAACAATATAATGCTACGTACCGCAGCTATTACGTCCAATTGAAAATGATCTGAATACCAGAGGGGTGATCGGCTTGTTTAGGATCTAGTTGGCTAGCAGTATGCGAATGGCTCTAATTCTGGAAGTGTTACACTTCATATCAGCTGCTGGCGACTAGAAGTGGAATTCACGACTGCCTATTTCGTCCTAACTGGAACTCATCAGATGTATATATCCATATTCTCTTGAAGTGATGATTTTCCCACTCGGATTCTTATCTTGTAGCCATCATTTCAGGCCACAAATGAATGTGTAGTTAGTCCCCAACTCAAAGTACAACCAGTGGGATTTAAATTCTACTTCCTATGCGATGTGTTCACTCTAATTACTGATACAGATATAGTAGTATCCACTATGCAGCCAAATTATCGTGCACAGGTAAAAGTTTTACATTTCTCAAGTATTCTCCACTTAATTTCTATATTTTCTGCTAACTACTTATAAGTAGCTAGAGTTTATATTTGAAATAATAAACTTGGACAGTCAACACTTTAATTTTAAGTACTCTAATTTTCAATTTAATTTTGATTGATTGGACTGAAAGTTGGTTCAATGTCAATTTGTCTCCTTCTAATGTATGAGCGCAAATTTTCAGTAACTTAGTGGATGGTGACTACCAGAGGAATCCAGTTTAACGTGCATTTCGCCCCTTTAAGGGGTCATCGACTAGCTGGATGAACGTGCTTTCCCCAGTAAGTGATCATCATCCCGTTGAAGCTCAGACCCACTACCTACCACTTCGAACGCCAAAGCGTTAACACCTCAGATGAGTCCGAAACAGGACGAAATGCACATCCTAGATTCCAATGCTATTCACCATTCACTAAAAAGCTTCAACTGACTGTGCACCGTTATGGACAATCAGTATTTGGAGCCAACTACACTGCTGAAATTAAATCTGACCATGAATTTTCAATACAGTTTCAGTCCATAGGATGTTTTTGTGTCGGGGCGAGAACTTCAAGGTATATCAGAATGTCAGTCTTGAATTATACTTAGCAGGAATCTCTGAAAACAAGACGTGAACCAAACAAAGTCAGAAATGTTAAGTCATTGCATCTTATTTGATGAGAATCCACACAAATTCAAGTTGGAATGATTATGCAGAATAAAATGTGTCACACAAAGCGGTCTTGCTTCAGATCCTATACAACGTAATACAGTTTCGTTGTTCTACACAGATGTTAACTTCAATTTTAACTTTACTATCCGAAACTTATTACGAGATGAAATGTAAGGTGATATTGATTCGTCGTCTAACCTGTGATCAATTAAATCTCTACAAGTCGACATATGAAAATTAATCTGATGGTGTGCTTGGAGTTCTGTTGAGAAGGTGTTTCCTATAGGGATCCCCAACTTGGATATGAGGAAAAATATTATGTGTTCCATGAGAAAGAAGTTCAAATTTCAAGTCGATAAAAATGACCAACAGAGAGGTAAATAAACAACCCATTCAGAAAAAATCTGGGGGAAGTTCAACAATAGTGTCCTCGAGGAGTGCGAACGCTCCAGTGACCTTGAACGCATGCTAGTCATTGGCTGACGGCATCTGTCATTATCATAGCTGAAATGTCAACGCTATTCACCAATTTAGGGAGCAAATTTCACGCAGATCACATTTTTAAGTACAGTTTCGACAATTTGTCGATAGCTCGTTATGGTTAGGATCAAGGTTGTGGTTAGAGTTAAGATTAAGGTTAGGGTTAGTGTTAGGGTCTGGATTAAGGTTAGGGTTACGATTAGGGATAGATTTATAGTTGATGTTATTTATTTTAATTTGTTTCATTATCCACAGATTCCTGGTGAGTAATCGTCGGTCCTCTTACTGGAAACCATAGGAAGTCAACCAAGAGGTCTGGGGAAGACTTCACAACAGAATAAGTGAGCTGATCAATTCAAAGAAACAGCTCATCTTCAGTCACCTCGGTGAATACATGTACAGGAACTAGTCTAACTTAGCAAGTGGTACTCCTCATTATAACTGGGAGGTATTTTTAAGTCGTATCAGATAAGGATAACCTGTTTAATGTGTTTTAATGCATTTTCTTGAAAAACGTCCTTTTTTGTGTAAAAATTCCTCACTTTTATGATTGGTCGGCTGAAGGTCACCCGTGCGTTCGCATCCATTGGGACGCAATTGGTGAACTTGCCAAAAAGTTGCTAGGAGACACAATTATATCATCATTCATCGAGAATCTCGATAAGTTCAGTTTATTTGATGATATTAGATAGTTGGTGGCAATCGGTAGGAAGCCTTGCATGTCCTAGGCTTCGTGCTAGTTGGAACTCACCAGCCAGCGAGGCGTATCTACAAACTTGAAGGAACTCCTGTCCCTTCTGGGATTCGAACCCGTGTCATGCAGTGAATGCTGCAGTCAGAGGCGTTACCACTGAACTATTCGGGTGACTGCAGCTCTGGGTGACGCGGGTTCGAATCATAGAAGGCGCATAAGTTCCTTCAAGGTTGCAGATACGCCTTGTTGACTAGTGAGTGCCAACTAGCACGAAACTTATGTCCAAGCCTTTCTGTGGCCGATTGCCCCCAACTTTCAAATATCATCAAATTAATGTGCACCGGGATGGTGAGCTACCTAGAATGGCGGCCACATTGCGAACCTGACTGACAGAATTTAGTCTGGACCAAAGAAAGGACTAAACACATCATACTAATTACTAGTGTCCAATCAAAAAGTTTAGTTCATATTAAAGCCTGAGCTGAAGATGTTGCCTAGAGGGACAACATAAGCTTCACAATTAAACCAGTTATCTCAGAGAACACAACTTGATCAAAAACAATCGATAGTCGTCAATTAATAACTGTTGAAATAAGTATAAATCTGGTAAAATAGGTATTTTAAATTCCATACCTGAGCTAGTGATGTTCAAACTCATCATCATCATCTCTCTCTCTCTCTACAGAACATTCAATGTTCAATGATCAAAATGCATACTTCTAACTGTTGTACTGAGTTCTTTTGAATAAGAAGCAAACTCAAGTTTTGTTTACAGTAACAAAATTCATTATCACGGTCAGGCGTTCGACATGAAGAAGTCAGTCAACAAAAAAATTTCAAGGCATAAACAAATTGTATCAACAATTATGATATCTCATGGGGTTTAACACTCTGAAAAGATTTATTTACGTCGTAATTATTACCCAAAAAGAGTGATTACTGGATCATTGAAAGATTGAATCGGTTCAATGATTAAACAGGTGACAGAATTTTTTTTGAATAAATTAAGAGTGTTTTACCAGCAAAACACCTATCTGGACATTGTTTTTCTAGGAGAAATTAACAACAATAACAACAACAACAAACTGAGTGAGTTTTAGTAAACATACTCTTGAATCTTTAAAGTGCATATTTACGCGTAAAGATGTAAGTAATTGCATGGTGTTTTCGCGCATTGTATAGCAAATGCTACAATAGGTATTCGGTGACTCTAAACTATACCAGCCCAAACCGGAACTACCTAGCGAACAGATAAATGACCTTGAACAACCAATCAAGTGACTCCGCATTATCCAGGCGTATTTATGGATGCTGTACGTCTTTTGCGTTGTAAATTCGCTGCGGATCTTGCTTTTGATTACTGTTTGAAGAACAGACTGGTAGTAAGGTCGAAAATCTATGAATGTGGAAGTGTCATATATTATTTACAAAGGTATACTAGGTGTGTGAGTTGATGGATTTGTTTACAGGTGTGATGAGTGCCGAACCAGAAAGTCAGTTCGAGAATTTATGCCGTTCTTTTTTAGTTTACACATTCGGTAGATACTTTTTTCGCCAATTCTAAGTTATCTCTAACGAAAACTTAACGATGTGTCATAACTGGGTGCTTAAATGACCAGTAACAGCAACAGCGTATGAATCAGAAAATTCAAAAGTGTCTTCAGTATAATAGTACCAGTACTTCAGAGAGATAGCATCGTGGAAAATGAACAGGCTTGACTCAAGTATTAGGCGGAGTTGGCGTCATTGTTCACGTGGATGAGACGGTGTTGATCACAAGAAAATATAATGAACATATTTTCAATCAATTTGATGAATATATGCATCGAAATTACTTCAACTTAAAAAATTATACAGCTCATTATAACTGATCGTGGAAAATACCAATTAGGACATTAGAAAGAAGAGAACACGAAGTTTAGCGAAGATGACGATCTTTTCGGCGATTTCATCTTCAAAAGCATCTATACAATCGCACTTAAATATAAAATTCTACACGGATACAATTTTTACTTGATTCCACATAATTACGAAGACAAATAAAAAATCACAATTATTTTCAACTAGATATTATTTACGAGGGGGTTAGAAACAAAATTACACAGGTTTTCCCGTCGATTGATTGGACTGAAGTGCTTGGTCTCAGGTGCACATGTTGGCTTCTTGTGCAGGATTAGAATTTAATCGGTGGAATCCATGATACGCATTTCGTCCTATTTGAGACTCGTCAGCTGGATGTCCCTGCATTCCGCAGTTATTCAGTGATGATTTTCCCACCGAGGCTAGAACTCAGTGTCCATAGTTTCAAACGCCAAAGCATTATCGGCTAGATCAAGCACTTCAGTCCAATCAATCGACGGGAAAATCTAAAATTGAATTAAATAATTAATATGACCCGTTGCACCAGAAGTGGCTCTCTTGTGGCCGAAGTGGTCTAGTGGATAACGACGCTTCGGCGTTTGAAACTATGGGAACTGGGTCTGAGCCTCGGTGGGAACATCATGTTCACTCACTGTGGAATGCAGGTACATCCACTAGCTGACAAGTCCCAAGTGGGACGAAATGCGCATTATCCTGGATTCCATTGCTAGCCACCACCCACCAGTTAAAAAGGAGACGGGATTGGAACGAATTATAGATTCGTTCTAAACGAACTGACATCATATCAACAAGTTCACGAAGTATGTTTTGTCGAAAAAATTAACACAGGTGGAATAAAAAGCCAAAAGCATTTGGAGGAAAAAGTAATTTACTTTCTAAGCAAACAGATTATCCAACGATAAAGTTTTATTACATAATAAGTAATAAATAGATTTTGAAGGGCTTCGCAGTTGACAGGCGTCTTTTAGATTAAAAGAACTTCACAATGTGTACCATATTTTGTTATGAACATTTAGAGGATGGTTTATTGTCACTGACAGTGTACTTCAAACCCTTTTAATCAACACATATGATGATTGCATATGTCAAGTGACTCATAACCTACATCTTAGCGAACTGTGATCAGGATTTGACCGAATAGTTCCAAAATATTCGGGCGCTGATTGAGAAGTAGACATTTGTAAAATCTCAGCGATTAATTTCCCTGGAGAAGTTAGGACCACATTGCTAAACGAAAAGTTGGAATTAATCATTTCCATTTCGCTAAGATTTTACAAATGTAATTCTTACAAATATCTTAGAGAGGCATTTTAAGTGAAGGCAGGAGTAAGACAAGGCTGTCTGCCTAGTATAACCGACGATATTTCTGAATGTGGTGGTTCTCTAACTGATGTCAGCTTATGATGAAATGCTCCATGAATTAACATCAATCTTATGGTTCACCTCGATTAGATGTTTAGCTATAGACGAAGTTGGTAGTTCGACACCTGCGTCTATTGTTTTTCCACAATTTATTTGGTTTTCTAACCATTTCGGGATATGCTCGCTCTCCCATCCTCACATGCAAAGCACAATTATTCCTCCCTATGCATATCTGTGTTCCCCCCCACCCCACCACACACACACGAAAATTGGTAAATAGTGTGGGATGTGACATAATCGCTTCTGCATTTTTCAGGTTTGCAGTGGAGCATATTTTTAGCTTTTTCGATAATTACAAGCTGGACTGCATAGTAGGTTCTACGGAAGACTGAATTCAACCTTTGTTTCACAATCATACTGTTTATTTTCCCGTTATATGATAATTTGATGAAGACATTTTTCTTAGGGGCGGTATGGATTGTAGGTTTAAAGAGACTAATTAACTTCTACACCTGTTTAGAAATTTTTAAGGATATCCATTTTCAACAAGAGTATCCATCAGTATTTCATTTTCTTTGTCTATAAAATCAGCCGGGCAAATACGTTGAATCCTCTTAAATAGACATTTCACCAAGCCTCTCTTATACTGTAATGGACAGAAACTGTGAAAATTAAGGTATTGCCCTGTCCAAGTGGGCTTTCCGTAAATTGATCTTCATACTGAACCATCATCTCTTCAACTCAGAAGTATGTCTAAAAATGCCAGTTGGTTGAGACTTTCTTCCTCGCATGTAAGACTTACATGATTCTGTAGTACGGAGTTAGATCTGTCTAATAGACGACTTGCATCTTCATGATCGTCACACATCAAAATGACATGATCTACATATCTCCTATAGAAGGGCAATTTAAAAATTAAATCTAGGGACAAGTTCTCAGCATAAGACATGTAGACGTCCGCTTAATTTTTTTCATATATATATTGACTTGATAAGTAAATGTGTGGTGGATCAGATTGCTGTTGGAAACGTAGATGGTGCAAATACACCACGTCACATCACACCTTTTTCAGATAATCTCCGTCTTCTAATCCAACCCTATCCAAATTTTTATACAAGAGACTAATTGTTTTGGATGAATCATGTTCAAAATATCATCCAGTCTGAATAATATCGTCATATTATCTGTTATATTGACAAATAGAGAAAATCAACATGAAGTTAAGCTCTACACAGTGGTTTAAAAGTTATAGTGTGTATGTTTTTTATCAGTGTTATGTGTACGATAACTGAAGGTTAGTAAGCAGTGGATTATAATGCTGTTTATGTATTTTGTCTTTATAGACTTTTAGAAGGCCTTCAACAGCGAAGTAATTTGGAAACTACTCGAGTACTACGGCGTACCTCAAATATTCATCAACCTTATTCAACAGCTGTACGACAACGGCACATGTCAAGTGATCCACAACGGAAAACTCAGTGAGGCGTTTGGAGTAAACACAGGAGTCAGACAAGGGTGCTTATTATCACCAATGATATTCCTAATTGTGCTATGGGATCACCATTGTCTCCGCTAGTCACCAATCTGTTTATGCACTCATTAGAATCAAATGCGATTATGATATGTTCCTCTAAGAACAGGGTTAAGGTACTTGGATGATACCTTCGTCATAACCATACGCAGCTTGTCGAATGAACTTTTTCATTTAATAAACAGTATGTCAGAAACCATTAAGTTTTCCGAAGAGGTTGAATCTGACGAGAATGATTTGGCATTGCTGGAAAGAAAACCAGACGGTTAACTTTAAATAAACATTTACAGAAAGCCGACACATTCAGACAGATACTTAGATTAATTTTCAGGACATCCCTTTACCACCAAAGTAACTGTGGCCACGAATCTGATTAACAGAGACAAACGTCTAGTTACTGAGGAGGAAGAGATCAGCAGGGAACTAAAATTGGTTCAGACTACTCTTAAATCAAATAATTATCCCAAAGCCTTCATAAAGAGATATTTGAAATGTGAAGATAGGGATGAATCGAAACCTGTTGCTAAGGCTTGGGTTAGTATAGTGGTGATTCCTTACTGAAAAGAAGCATCGGATAAGATAAAGTGAATCCTTAACGATCATGATATAAAGGTGTATTTTCCTGAAACGGACACCTTACGCTCGTGACTGGTGAAGGTTAAGGATCAATTGTGGGGACTGTGACGCCGTAAATGTAGAAGAAACTTTCAGACAGGTAAATATAAGAGTGAAAGAGCATAAACAATGTGAAAAAGTGGTTCCAACGACCTTCGCAGACTTAAAGATGCTAGAAAACAGATCACCGATTGCATGGCATTCGATAGAAACGGGACACAAAATCGATTTTGATAGGACTAAGGTTCGACACAAAGGTTTCGGTTGGTAAAAAGAAAGACCAGCTGTAGAAGCCCTATATAAATCGGTGAATCACAACAGTTTGAATATACACAAAGATATGATTTTAGCTAGTCCGGATATGTATCACTAATCAATCATACTTTATCTAAATTCCCGACTGTCTACGTCTTCTTATAGACAGGCTACCAAATGATTTACAATTGTTTTCCCAAGCATACAAACACACACACGCCCACATACTATTATATACCGCATATACAAATATATGTTTTTCAGATTCAATTTTCCTACGACCATGAACTTTTAGTCGAACGTAATCTGATGTAAAAGTACACACTGTTTACAATGTTGAACAAAAGTAGACTAATATTTGTAATTCTGACGAGTTTTGTTTATAAGGATTAATTTTGTTTTCACGAGTTTGACCACGGATTGATATCAGTTAGAGAACCATTGAAGAAAAAGCAGAGGGTAATGTTTTATCCTAGTTTGGGAATCATTGGCAGTACGCACTCACCTCAGTGGATGGGTTCGAACCCAAGACCTTCCGGTTACAAGGCAAGCTGGCTCGCATACCATTCAGTCATGTGGGAACCGATTCACTGGCTAACGCATAAATTCTAACCTCTAATGGTTTGTGATTTTAGCGCCGTCGCAAGCTAAATCAAATCTCTGCTGTCAAACTCCACGAATTTGCCCGGGGTTCTAATGACACGTCCACCTACTAGGGGGTGAAGACAAATGCTCGCCGATAACATTGACTGGTTCCAGTTGTGCGAAAATCACGAATTGATAGAAATTAGGATTCATAGGCTGGCCAGTGAGTCAGGTCCCCGTGGCTGGATGGTCTACCATCTGACTTGCCTTGTAACCGCGAGGTCTTGTTTTCCAACTCCGGTCGTAGGTGCGTACTGCAGATCAGTCCGAAACAACTGCCCAGCACTATCTGCTGGTTTTAATGGTTCCCTAACTGGTATCTATATCCGACTGAATTTCAAACCATCCTCATGAGAAATGGATATTCTTGAAACCTCAGTAGAAGATGTCTACACTCACATGAAACTACCAGCAGTTATGCGTACACAAAAACCACAAGAAAATACCAGTGTCGCCTATTGGAAAACACATAATAATGATATCAAAACAGCCTTCAAGATTATTCATAAAAATCGTCAGGGGTACATAATAAAATAGGATGAGGCGATAGCAACATTGAAAAAAGGCTCACATTATGTGCATACAGAAACGACCTCTTGTAACCCCTAAACTAACTTGGTTATCCTTGTCCAGTTATAATACAAAGATTCGTGTTAATCATGTGCGTCGGTGGCACAGTGGTTGAATGCTCTCCAACCACATTTCATGTGGTCCAGACTACGCACTCCTTTACCTCGCCAAGCCAGTAAAAAGACTGGTAAAGAAGGTAAGTTGGGCATGAGACATTGGGAACCCGTCCCATTAAAATAAACTCCATTGCTACTGAAACTTCACGATCCCTATGTTCCACTGGGAGGGGGGAACGTAAAGGAATAAAAAAACACAAAAAAGTAGTGAGACACTCATATAGTTATCTTCACTTGTAACTAAGAAGAAACTAGAGAGATGTTCAATCGTCTAACACCAATTCACCGTTGTAGTGAGCTGTCTACACAAAACGTCGGTCGCAGTCTGAACAGCTTAGGTGAAGCGTTTCTGTCTGTACCACTGGGTATTATTAGTTCCAACCAGCGAGAATGACAGTAGTTTCTTCGAGGTATAAAGTCTCGATAAGCACGAAACCAAGGTTCAAAAGACCCTCCCTAGCGCTTCCAACCATCGATCTTATTCAAACCTGAGCGGCAAGTTATTGGTTGAATCGTCACCTTTCAACTGTTTCTAGAAGGGAAATATATGAAAGGGTGTTCAGAGCTGGCGTAGTTTTCGACGTAAAAGTGGAGTTCTGTGCTGTTGACTGAGAGGTCTTTTAGACCGTCTAGATGCGCAAAGAATTCCGGGAAAATATGTACTTCTTTTGAAGAAATTCAATTAGAATTCATGCGACTTTAAAGTATTAATGAAGATTTGTATACTAAAAAGATGATAGTTATTGGTTTCCATCAGAAATATTTGGTGTCTTCAGTGTCATTTGATACAGCCATATTTGACTTTGAAATCCCAGGAATTTATTTAGTGTCATAGATATACGTCGATTACTACATTCAGGTAGATAATATATTCCTCTTAGATAGACTGATCCCTTCAAAGGACTCTTGAATCGACCGTCACCGGCAACTCGCCCAGAAATACCACCAACAACAACACCATACTCAGAACTGCTGACCAATGGACACCAATCCTTCGACGAAAACAGAAATCCCGAATGCAATCAATCTACTGAAGCCTATCTGGGAAGGTAGCAAAGCTAGACGGAACCCCCCCCCCCGATGCACTGAAAATGTACCTAGAGACTGCAGTAGACATGCTGATTCCATTATTGCAAAAAGTTCAGAAGGAAGGAAAAGTGTTTACGAACTGGAAGAGAGACAACCCTATCAAGCTACCAAAGAAGAAGGGTTACTTATCCCTCTGCAAGAACCGGCGTGGAGTAATTCTGTTGTCTACTCTAAGCACAATACTAAGTTGCGTCATCCTGCAGAGAATAAAAGATGCACAGGATGCAGAACCCCTATAGCCCGGACAAGCTAGATTAAGGAAAAGCAAATCATATGCTGATCGAAGCGCAACTCTGCACATTGTCATCACAGAACAGGGGATAAAATCACAGTCAAACTTGTACCTGACCTTCATTGACTTCGAAAAGACCTTCGACAAACGGTGTTGACCGAGAAGTAATTTGGAAACTGCTTCAACACTGTGGAGTGCACTACTCTGAATATTTATCAGTCTCATTCAGCAGGTATACGATAATGTCATGTGTCAGGTGATCCACAACGGAAAACTCAGCAAACCTTCTGCAAAGAATACAGGAGTAAGACAAGATCACTTGCCTATTATCACCGATGATATTCCTAGTTGCTGTGGTCTATATTATGCATCAGACTGTGCACTGGGAATGAGAAGACAGGAATATGTTGAACCAGAAGGATGACTCTAGAAGATCTGGATTTCACAGATGACTTACGTTTAATACCACACAAACTAGAAGACCTGCAGGTGAAAACTAAAAAACAGGGTGAAGAGACAGGCAAACGGGGAAGACAGGACTCCAGGTGAACACATAAAAGACGGAGGTGATGAAGATACTCACGCACCAACAGCATCAACAACAACAACAACAACCAGTACCAATCACCATCATCAATGGTATTAATGGGAAGGGAGTGACTTCCTTCACTTATCGAAGTCAGTTCGTCTGTATGGGTCAGCAACTTGGCTAGCATGTCACGAAAAGCGTTTCTAACAGGTTACTTCAGACTTTTGTCAACAGCTGTCCCAATTCGTTGGCTTAGTATTAGAGATCAGATAGCAGGCTGAAAAGAACGCGTTGGTCAACAAATATTTAACATAAAATGCAGATGGACTGAGCACACGCTGAGCAGACTGTCTAATGACACTGCATGCGAAGTTAGCGCTGGAGTGGGACCTGGATGGAAGATGACGAGTGTGTCATCGATGCGAGTGTGACGTACAGGAGATCGTGTGAATTAGAGGAGATGAGAGACGATGAGCAATTGTGGGCGCAACTAGAGAGGACAGCATCAAACGAAACAAACTGGAGATGCGTTATTGAAGACCCACGTCTTACTCAGATGATATAGTCCTTCTAGGCGAAGACGCTGACAAAATGCAGAGTCTTCTGAACACCTTGAGCTGCAATCTACGAATGTTTGGCATGCGATTAGCTCCCGCCAAATATAAACTGACGTTACAGGACTGGACCACACTGACTCCTAGTTTAGAAATAGGGAGTGAAGTGGTAGAGCATGTTGACCGCTTCACTTATTTGGGAAGTACCATCAGCTAGTGCCAATGCGTTGATCTCTGACGAAATTTCAGTACGGATAAAGAGGGCTAGTTTCGCATATGCCAATTTACGCCGTCTCTGGCATAGACGTGATATCTGGCTGACCATCGACCAAAGGGCGAATGTACTGCTCTGCAGTCCGCTCCGTCCTCCTTTATGGCTGTGAGACCCGGCCATTGAAAGTGGAAGACATGAAAAGCTTGGTCAGCTGTCTTCGATCATAGGTGCATGCGTTCTATCTCCCGTATGAAGTTGTTTGATAAGGTGAGCAATATTGAGGTTAGGCGTTGAGTGCTAGGTAAGGAGGGGAGTCAATCGACAAGGCTGTAAAATTACACCGACTGAGATGGTTAAGATATGTGTTAGGTTTGCCTGATCATCGCTTTCCTCAATGGGAAATGTTAGCTGACGTAGGGTCAGGTTAGAAAACAGCTAGTCAAGGTCAAACCAAAACATGGCACCAGACAATGAAATCCACAACAGTTAGTTTAAGTCACGTGGGAAGGTGTAGACTTCCTGACTGGTTGGGGTCCTCGGGACGGTAAAAACCAACGGCTGGGAACAATTAGTGATATGGCTGAAAATCGTTCTCAATGGCTGGTACAGATGCATCCACTCCTTGTAACTTATGATTTCCAATGAAACTATATTGCTCTTCGTTATTACTATTCCTTTGTCTCACACCTCTGTTTACTGTCTCTATTATGCATTTCTTCTACTTTCTTCTCTTGGTTTGTGTGCTAGAAGGAGTGGAGTGTAGCGACTTGAACTCCTGCACATCGGTGCAAAGTTCTATGTGGAAAACGGACAGACAGACCAATTCTCACTCGGAATCCAAGGGCACAATAATAATATAATAATAGCAATACATATATATGCCTGTTGCCTCATGAATACCTTGAACAAACGATAGAATATATACGCCTTCCACGTAAATTTGTTCACATCAGTTGTAAGAGGATGCTACACAACTGCTCTACACTCAAGATGAAATTTAAGAGTAAGCGATGAGTTGATTACTTCACCTTTTCTGGAAGCTGAAACTGTCCCTATTTCACTTTCTACCTTTTGATGTGGTTGTGTTCTCTGAGCTAGCTGGACGGTTTATTTGCGATGCTTTCATCACTGCCCTACTAGACAATATCCTCAGCTCAGACTTCAATTTGAATTGAAGTGAGCTTTTCGATTTCTCCACGAGTTTATTAATCATCCCTCCTGGTGGGTGACCTTGAACATGACTCTTTCGTTGTTTTTGTGTGTTTCCACACCTTTTAGACTGCTTGTGTTGGAAGTGATTGTTTCCTCAACTTCAACTGTGACCCTTCATGTGTGGGGTTTCCTTCTTATCGATTGATAAATTTTGTCTATATCAATGTGTCTATTGGTTGATGATTCACTGAAATGCCAGGCTGGCTTCCGAAAATTCTCTAGCATTGTTGGTGCTTCCTGTGTCGTATACTTGAACGTTGGTTGTACCAGTCGAATTGATGTCCGTGATTGTCTGTATGCAGTGACGTGAGGCCAAATTGAACGTCTCCTTCGTCTTCGTATCCATGAACATAAAGTAGCAGTCAAAAGACATGACATCCATTCTATCATATCACTACATACAGACAACCACGGACATCAATTCGACTGGGACAACCAGCGTTCAAATATTAGACAGAGGAAATAATAAGAATGCTAGAGAATTTTTAGAAGTCTTTGTGGTATTCCAGTGAATCGTCAATCAATAAACACATCGAGATAGACAAAATTTACCAACCGGTAAGAAAGAAACCTCACACACAAAGGGTCAAATTTGAAGTCGAGGAAACAATCAGTTCCAATGCAAGTAATTTAATTTTTGATTTTCCCGTCGATTGATTATTGGACCGAAGTGCTCGGTCTCAGGATGACATGTCGGCTTCTTGTGCAGATGCATCGACAATTTCTGGACATTTAATTAGTATTTAATTAGTGGATAGTGACTAGCAGTGGAATCCAGGATAACGTGCATTTCTTCGTATTTGGGACTCGTCAGTTGGATGTACCTGCATTTCTCAGTGAGTGATGATGTCCCCACCGATGCTCGAACCCAATGTCCTTAGTTCCGAACGCCAAAGCGTTATCCACTAGACCACTTGGGCAACGAGAGCCCCCTCTTGTGCAACAAGTCATATTAATGCAAGTAGTATATAATGCAAGCAGCCTAGAGGGTGTGAAAACACAAAAACAAACGATTACGTCTATGGTGGTCACCAGGAGAGATGATTAATAAACTCGTGGAAAAATCTAAAAGCTCACTTCAAATAGAAGTATTCGCTGAAGATGTTGTCTAGTTGAGCGATGAAAGCTTTGCAAATTAACTATCCAGCTCAGAGAACACAACCACATGAAAATCATCCACCTGAGCTACAAATCTTCTCTATCACTTTCTACCTTAAATTACATCAGAACAGTGGCGGAACACAATAAAAAAAGAATTATGATACGCAATAATTATTCTTCCATGGAAACGTTTAATCATTCCTCATAACACAAGCTGAATCATAAAAAAATACGCCATGCCTATTGGTTGCCACCCTCTTTATTTTTTCTCTTTTCTCCTCAACTGGAAATGAAGCCCAGCAGTTTAAATAAAGCTTGGAGGAAAAAGTTCTGAATGGACTATGGAACCTTTGATTCACCCAGTAATTAACTCCGTAAACAGGTAAGATTGGTCCTGAAGCCAGCAATGGCTGACAAAACTTCAAAGTGTAACCGTGAAAGTTCAATGTTCCACTAGGAAGGCGGAGCAATCGAGGTTAGATAAATGAAATTAGTTTGTCTCACGGTAAAATGAATTTGAAAAAAAACACACACAACAAGGAAAGAGCAAACGACAGATTGTCTTTGATGTTCTACATACGT
Organism: Trichobilharzia regenti; assembly: GCA_944472135.2. Lineage (NCBI taxonomy): Eukaryota > Metazoa > Platyhelminthes > Trematoda > Strigeidida > Schistosomatidae > Trichobilharzia > Trichobilharzia regenti. The sequence continues at coordinate 121,000,017 of OX235264.1, read as the reverse complement.
GTACCGACAATTTCAATTGTATTCTCTTACCTAGATTATTATCATCAACATTATAACTTGTAGCATGTTATATGCTACTGAAAATTTGGTATGAGTAGGTGGATACCACTGATATCAACAATCCGTAGTGCTTGATTTCTCCATTGCTATTTATAATGTGAAGCAGATTACACGTATTACGTTTTCAAAGGAAAGTATGTTGGGGGAATTTTCACCTTAATGTGCATAAATTGCTGGTCTGACTCATTTTAACACCAGTTCTCACAGGTAACTAGCTAAATTCCAGGTGATTTGAACTGATTTGGCTCTCGGAGTTGAGTTAACCCAATTACACCGAAGACGAATTCGGCCCAAGAGAGTGAAATCGTTATCTGCTGTTTAGATCCCTGGCTGGCTGGTGTGAGTGGTATTCAACTACTCGTATCGATCAGTTAGTAGTATTCTGTTTTATTCCTTTACTTTCCCAGTGGAACATAGGGCTTCCAGCTGGAGGACTGAGGATATAATGCTGAGTGGGAGCGCAGCTATGTCTGACTTCCACAGTATTTAAATTCCAAGGGAAAATATACAAACAAACTGAAAGAGTTGCTATGGGATCAACAATATCCCGGTTGTGGCAGATATATTCATGGATAGGTGGGAAAACATAGCGATTGAAACGTTCACCCCTACTTCAAAAGTATGGTGATGGTATGTAGATGACACATTTACTGTACTTAGAACACAGCGTATGTATAGATTTTTCGAACATATCAACTCAAAGGTGGAGGCAATTCAATTCACTTATGATGAATCGGAAAGTCAGGAAGGGGAACTTCCAATGTTAGATTGCAGCGTAAAAAAGGAAAGAAGATGGGAAGTTAAACATTAGTGTGTTGAAAGGAAACCCACACATTCAAACAGATATTTGAACTTCAGGTCATCCCATCCTAGGTCAGTAAAAATAAGATTGGTGAAATGTTTAAATAATAGAGCACAAAAACTAGTAAATCTAAGACAGGCATATAAGAGAGGCTTTGAAACTTAATAATCACCCTGATAAATTAGTCAGAAAGTATGTAGGGAAATGTAAAAATAGAATAAATAATGATAGTAGTGATATTGACAATAATAATATTAATGACGGCATGCATATTAAACATGCGCAAGGTAGTGGCAACACCAACAATAATGAATCTAAATCATCAGTAGTAATTCCATTCAAGGAAGAAACCTCGGAAATCTTACTCAGAATTCTTAACAAAGCAAGTAAGAATAAAAGTGGCTGGCATTCAAACCCACAAACTCAATTAGAACCAAATTTTGTTCGTTAAAGGATCTTGTAGAGCCAATTTAACGAAATAATTTACCCTACCTCCAATGACTGTCAGATCAAATACATAGGTCAAAGTATTAGAACAGGGGCACTCAGACTAGCGGAACAACACAAATACCTAGCAAACTCTAGATTGTTTGATCCGAATAAGAGAAGAAATCTTGAGAATAGTTCAGGTATAGCACTACATGCAATTACACACAACCATACAGCATAGGATGGGATGGGACGAGATGACAGTTTTAAAATCTAATGTCACAGAGTGGGTAGAAGGAGAGATTGATAACAGAGGCTTTTTTATCGAATCAACTGAGAGGGAATACGTGTAATAGGAATGATTCAACAGTTGTCCACCCGAATATCTGGAAAACTCTCCTACCCCCATGACGACAATGAGGAGAGAACAAAGAAAACTATAAAACTCAAGTTTCGAAGTCGTGTGATTATAACTGATATGATTATGAACAGCAATAAATTTTGTTCGAAACGTCATCCACTAAATAATACTGTTTCATTGATTGTGTGATACATCTAATAGAAAAGACTAATGTGGAATTACTTGCTACCACAGTGCCCAAGTTTTACACTAGAGGCTTGAAGTTTCTATAGCAGATCAGATATTTTGATCTAAATAATTCTGACTTTTTAAAGGAAAGGAACTATGGTACATTTTCAACCTCAACAAACTGCGTAAATGGCGAAATCTTCTTTGGGTTTTTCAGTCTTTGGGCATGCAAGAAAGATAGTGCGAAAATCAGGATCAAGTCAAAATTTATCGATTCCATATATTTACTATAGTTTGGTTTGTAAGGGTTAGTTATGATTTTACGAGTTGATCATGGATTGATATCAGTTAGAGAACCATTGAAAACCAGGGAGTACTGAACAGCTGCTGTTTCATCCTAGTTTGGGAATCATCGGCAGTACGCAGTATACGAGCTTACCTTGTAACTGGAAGGTCCTGGGTTTGAATCCCAGTAGGTGCGTACTGCCGACGATTCCCAAACTAGGATGAAACAGCAGCTGTTCAGTACTCCCTGGTTTTCAATGGTTCTCTAACTGATATCAATCCGTGATCAACTCGTAAAAAAAGATTCCATATATCAATATATTTAAACTGAGAGATTAGGTTTAGTAGGTGGGTTATTTCTCCAACTAGTTAGTTTACTTGAAAACTCAGAACAATTGAAAAGTCACTTAGGATTATAATATAAGAATCGCATAATCATCCTTGATGCTGTAAATATTCATTCGGCTGCTAGAGAATACCAGTGCTTACTTTGATTGGGCACTCATTGATTGACCGGGGACATGGGTATTTGTTCTTTGTTTCCTGCAGGCTGAATTCTATCAGTCAAGTTTGCAGTGTGGCCGCCATGCCACTAGGTGGCTTGCCATGACGGTGCACTATGAATTGTTGGTATCAAATGGTTGGAGGCGACCGGCTGTAAGCATTCGACACCTAAGTTCCGTTTCTAGTTGGCACTCATCAGTCAGCAAGGTGTATCCGCAACCACGTTGAAGGAATTCATGACCCTCTTCCTAAGATTCTAACGAGCGTAATTCAGTGAATCCTGAAGTCAGAGACGTCACCAATGAGGCAGCTATTCGGACTAGCGACTGGGCTCCAATAGGATTGACTGTATTGGATACTTTGGATGCCAATGTTTAGGTGTCATCCCTATAACTACCCTGGTTAAGTAATGTCGTTTATTCTTCTTCTTTACATTTATATATATTCTCTGTCAAATATTTGAACGTTGTCCTAGTCGAATTGATGTCCGTGGTCGTCTGTATATAGTGATATGAGGTCAAAGTTGACGTCCCATTCATCTTTGTATCCACGAACATAAGTTAGCCGTCAAAAGACATGACATCCACCCATTCATATCACTCCCTACATACAGACAATCATGGACAAGAATTCGACTGGGACAGAGGAAACATCAAGAATGCTAGAGAATATTTAGAAGCCAACCTGGTATTCCAGTGGATCATCAATCAATGGACACATCGAGATAGACAGAATTTATCAACCAATAAGAAGGAAACCTCACACACACAAAGGGTCAAATTTGAAGTCAAAGAAACAATCATTTCTAATACAAGTAGTCTAGAGGGTGTGGAAACACACAAAAACAGCTAAAGAGTCACATTCAAGGTGGTAATCAGGAGAGATGATTAATAAACTCGTGGAGAAATCGGAAAGCTCACTTCAATTCAAATTGAAGTATGCGCTGATGGAAGTTGTTACCTAGTGATGGGGCAATGAAAGCTTAGCAAATGAACCATCCAGGTAGCTCAGTGAACACAACCACATCAAAATATACTGCAGTGGAATCATTGGTTTCTTTCCTCATCATCAAAAATACTTTGTCTCTATGTTTTATTATTTTTTTGTACAAGTTTCGCAGATACAAAAGGTAACAGGAAGTGTGGTGAGAGCAGGCTGCTAGCCGATTGGTTGACACTAATCTACGTTAATGTCTAGGTCACTAATATGGGCCGTGAGAAAATATGAACAAGGCTGATTCAACAACCAATCACAGCAAACTTAAACGTGGGCAAATATGATTCGCAGATAGATGGCTCTACTTTCCGAGAAATATCGAAAACAACCAATCATAAGACTGTGTTTGTCTGCTTAACTTCCGTGAAACAACCAATCAGAAGACTGCCTTTTTCTGCTTGCATAAGCCTTATTAATGTACATAAGATATATATAAATACGTGTTGATTTTCGTAATAAAACCATCTGTTGCCAGCCCTTGTCTTCTGTTGTTACAGAAGTAGGTAATCATTCCAATATCCACTTAAACATCGATTGTTTTACTTTATTGCTTTAATAATGCGCACTTTTGAAGCAGAACTAAGACTGTGAATAGGAAGCTCTAACAAAAGTCAATAGATCACACTGTGTGATTTGACGTAATCAGAAGAATAGTGTTCAGGCATACGTGCATATGCACGCACACACACACACACGAATACCAAACTATTTGTCTGTCAACGCAAATGGTTGACTGAAACAGACACTGTGAAGTTGACAGCTGGACAGAAGAATTGATGTAAGTGAAAGAAAAAACATGTTCATATTAGTACTAATTATTACTTAATTGTTTGTAGTCTCTGATGGAATCTAAGATGTACATTTCATCCTGTTCAGGATAGATTTTATCAGGTGTGCGTGGCGTGGGTCGAACCTCCATTGCTATTCGGCGTGAGTCCTAACCACTACCGACGTTTTTTTTTTTTTTTTTTTTTTTTTTTTTTTTTTTTTTTTTTTTTTTTTTTTTTTTTTTTTTTTTTTTTTTTTTTTTTTTTTTTTTTTTTTTTTTTTTTTTTTTTTTTTTTTTTTTTTTTTTTTTTTTTTTTTTTTTTTTTTTTTTTTTTTTTTTTTTTTTTTTTTTTTTTTTTTTTTTTTTTTTTTTTTTTTTTTTTTTTTTTTTTTTTTTTTTTTTTTTTTTTTTTTTTTTTTTTTTTTTTTTTTTTTTTTTTTTTTTTTTTTTTTTTTTTTTTTTTTTTTTTTTTTTTTTTTTTTTTTTTTTTTTTTTTTTTTTTTTTTTTTTTTTTTTTTTTTTTTTTTTTTTTTTTTTTTTTTTTTTTTTTTTTTTTTTTTTTTTTTTTTTTTTTTTTTTTTTTTTTTTTTTTTTTTTTTTTTTTTTTTTTTTTTTTTTTTTTTTTTTTCACAGTCTAAATCAGTAAGTAACTTGTTACAATTTTATGATGTAAGTGAATTGAATTGAAATAGGATTTTGAGATTATTTATTATCCTCCTCTGATTTGACTGACTGACTGGTGGTAATAATATCTTCCATGCATATCTGTGGTATTTGCATCGAATCATATCTGTTGCATGTGTTGGATGTGTAGACTCGATGAACCGGGATTCAGTAATCAATCTCTCTCGCTCTCCACCTACCTCTATTACATTTTAGAATTTTAAATCTCTCCTTCCCACCAGATAGTGTGGTTGTGAGTTAATACATGCAGTGCAGAATAGTGCTGAGCTTTTTTCTAAATTACTTATCTTCGCGAGTGGGGTCAACCATTCTTACCTTAGCTAAATTCTTATGTTTCGACAATCTGACTACCCACGATCTACTAGTTTGGCTTATGTAGTCGACTTAACCCACAGTCATTGTAAGGTATTTTGTAAATTATATTATTTCTCTAATTGGATCAACCGACAAGGTCCTTTAACCTACAGAGTTTATCCTACCTGAGTGAGTTTGTAGGTTTGAATGCCACCACTCTAATTCCTACTTTATTAAGAATCTTACGTGGTGAGGGTCTCAGATGTCCCGTCCCTATATGGTAGAACACCTGTAGGCGCCTTATGTTCTCTACTATTTATGTTATCATTATTTGTTTCTCCATTATTTTTATCTTGCATTTAACCTTTTCTGATCTTCCTAATGAATTTTATAAAATAGTTAAGTTATTTAGCACCAACGCCTCTTCTGTCTGTTTCGTTTCATCGTTTAGGTCTTTTTTGTGCTACTTAGTGCTACTGCTAGGTGTGTTAGACACTTAACTAAGCCTGCCTTCACAGATAGATAACGACAGATGAGGTGAATTAAAGTCTGAGTATCCATTAGCAGAATACATTAGCTTTTTATAAACATAGGTCAAAGTAGTAGAAAGGGTGCAATCAGACTAGCGGAGCAACACAAATACCTAGCAAAATCTAGGTGAGTTGATCCGAATAAGACAAGAAATCTGGAGAATAGTTCAGCCATTGCAACCACTACATGCAACTACACACAACCGTACAATAGGATGGGATAGGATGAGATGACAGTTTTAAAATCAAATGTAATAAAATGGAGGGAGGGAGAGATTGATAACAGCGGAAGCTGTGTTTATCGAATCAACTGCAAATATGTGTAATAGGAATTAGTCAACACCTGTCCATCGGAATAACTGGAAAATTCTCCTCCTACCCATTGACGATAAATAGGAGAAGACAAAGAAAACTATAAAACTGAAGTTTCGAAGTAATGTGATTATAATTGATGATATGAGTATGAACAATAAATTTCGTTCGAAACTTTGTCACCCAGTAAATAATACTGTTTCACTGACTGTGTGATATATCCATCTAATAAACAAACTAATACAGAATACGCGTAAATTGTGATTTTCACAAGCTTTTTCAAGCCTTTAGATCAGGGCGCATTCACTAACTGCAGCTGGTGAGTGACAATGTTAGGGAGGCATTCCCTAAATCAGGAAGCTAGACACTAAGTTTTCGAATCTTCGTCTAAGGTCAGTAACACGTACAGCGGAAGATTTATCATCATTGCTGCGGACACCTGTTAATCCCTATCTGTACAAAGCCACAGGCTAACAAATTTTTACAACGCTACTTTTCTGCCTTCCACACTATCCAAAGACATCTCTGAAACAGCCAACTGTGAACTATCGAAGACAGGCTTCCCAGACTGCTAAATGGCGTCCCCAGAAAATACCAACTCCACTACCTGACGCTGGATGTACACCAGTCGAGCAGCGGCATCGAAATTTCACAAGAAGTTCCAGATATCCCAGTCTGAGAAAGCTTCAAGCCACAGGGTTTTCACCTAGTCGAAGGCAGGGACACATCAGTGTTTGGTAGTTTTTTTTTTTTTTTTTTTATGGTATACAGTGACGGAGAAGCACAGAGAGCTTATACTGGAATTTCTATCCGCGTCTTTCTCGCTCTCTTCAAACGATATTGCATAACGTTACTACTTTTAGTTAGCAAACTCTTATAGGGTTCCTCCCCGTGTGCGGTGTGTGTGTGTGTGACTTCTGCTCCCTTTCCACAAAATGTAACAGTTATTTTTAGATAAGGAAATCAAATCGCTACATTAAAAAAAACTTACAAAATTAAATTAACATTTTGAAGAAAGTTGCCTATTTCAAATTTGATTCAACTTAATTAGGCAAACTGTTTGAATAAATCACGATGAGAACGCAACATTTCAGATTGCACACATCGAATCGCATATATGAATGAAGCATTTTACCTGTTAATTAGAAATTCTCAAATTTTAATTAGTTCCACTTTATTATATGGTCAATTTTCCCGTATATTCTTGAGCCAAAAGTAACTCTTATTTTAAGACTCGTTGGCAGTATGAATCTACCACAGAGATTGTAATCCATAACCTTCGAGTTAAAAGGCAGCTTCGTGGATCATTCAGCTAACTGGGATGAGAATCAGTGGCCAGTCTGTGGATTTTATGTTCTACCAGTTTGTGATTTTAGCGGTGACAATCAACCGACATCATTGTTAGCTTCCTATCAGGAGTTAGCAAATAGTCTTCGTCTAACGGCTTTAAACTAAATCCCTCCAAATGTCAGATTGTTAATTTCAGTTTCCAATGTAAAAGAAAGTTAAATGATGAAGCTGTTGGTTCCTATGACCGTTGTAAAATTGTTGATACTGAAATAAAAATCAAGTCTGATGTTAAGCATCTTGGATTAATTCTTTCTACTGACCTATCCAGGTCTTCCCATGTCTCAGAGATTTCTAAAAGAATATTTCGTCTGATATTTTACATTAAGAAGTTAAGGCACTCAGGCTTAACCCAACCAATGCCTCATCTTACAGTATGTCAACTCGTGCCTCTTACCTATTCTTCCCTACCGTTCACCCTCATTCTTTCCTGGAGCGCTTAGAAATGACTATGTCATACTTCGCAGAACTTTAAAGACTGACCGTCAGTAGGGCGAGTGGAATTCCATCTCATTAGGCCATATCGTAGACATTGTCACTGATAGGCACTTGATTTCATGCAACAAATTTGCTAGAGGAATTTTATCAGACTGTGAGCACCCTCCAGTTAACTCGCAGCTCCAACCTTGTATCTCCTCCTCAGGTAAAACAAGAAGTCCTTTCACAAGACTTTATACACGTACGTCTGAGTATATATATTCCACCATACCATATTTGGCACGTACTTTATGTGATGAAAATAGTGTGAGGCACGAAGTAACTAACTAACCTTCTGTGCACTATTAAACAAACCATTTTCTCCACCCTTACAGCATCAACCTTTATTGTTATTGCATTTCTTTTATTTATAATCCTGTCAATTGTTTTTATTTATTTATTTTTTCATAAGTGTGAACATCATTTAAGCTGTGTGAATAACTGTTAATTTTGTATTTCCCCTCACCATGCTGCTATATCAACAGAACATTAGATTCAATAATCTATAACATGCTAAAATTTTCAAACTAAATCGACAATACTGTTTGAAACAAACTCACTGTTATTATTATTATGATATTTAATGGTCTCATTTCGTACTTCGAATATTTTTGACTTTATACCGTTAAAGTTGAAAAAATTCCTCTGGTTAATTTTCTTTTAATTTATAATTTGATTTATATTTTGAGTAAATCAGATGTAAAGTGTTGCGACAAATGCTGAGAATTCCATACTGTATTATAAGTACTGTTTTTGGAATAATTATCCTTGTTATAATTATCCCCCCTAACAATTTCATAAAAAAGTGTTTAAAGTGGAATCACAACACCAACAACAAGAAACCATCATGAAATATCACAAGAAAACTCATCCTACCATACATGAGAAATATCTCCGAAATAACAGCTAGAATACTTGAAGCCGTTTGAAATAGATATAACACACAAGCCAGACAACGCAATCACTTCATTCGATATTGTGCAAACCGAAAGATCCAACAGAAAAAGGAGATAAAATTAGCACCATTCACAAAATAAATTGCATGTATGAACTGTAACAGACATTACATCGGTCAACAAAGTGAGCGTCCCCTTCGAATTAGAATCCAGGAACACAAATCAGCTGTGAAAAGACACAATATATATTCCTGTTTCAAATCAATGCATGTAGATAATTATGGACATCAGTTTGATTGGTGGGATAATGTCGAAATCTTATAAAGAGAAAACACCAAAATTGCAGTCATGGAATTCCTAGAAGCCTGCTTGCTAATCAAACGAATCAGCCAGCGATTAACAAACATGTTAATATAGACTAAATATACCAAGTAATAAAAAGTAAATGACACCTGACGAGAAAGTTTAAAATTCAAGTCAATAGAAAATGATCCATACAGATGTAAAGATGGTTACCGGGAGACGCAGTTACATCACTCATGAAAAATTTAAATCAGTTGACTTTATGCTAAAACTTGCACTGAAGTGGGATCTCGTCCAGAAGGGGGACGACGAAAGCTCCACAACTAAACCAACCAGCTCCTCAGAGAACACTACTAATTGCAAATCATCCACCTGAGCTACAAATCTTCTCTATTATTACAGAGTATTTAAAATGCATAGATAAAAATAGTGGCAAGCAGCGGATAAATAAAAAGGAAATAGCGAACCAGTTTTGCTATCATCGTTCCCTTGGGCTCCTAGTGGAATATAGGGCTTCAACTGCACGTCCCCACTTGCTTCTATCTCCTGCTGTAGTTTTCACCTGCATCCATGTTAGTCCATAGTAACTGTTTCAACTCCTCTTCACACGATCTCCTCCATGTCACCCTTGCACTGACGTCCCACTCACCGCTTCCCTTTCGGTCTGATTCCACTCGAGCAATGGCCTGACGCGCGCGCGATGTCACCCAGCGACCGCCTCAGCGAGTGAGTGTCCACTGGGTGTCCAACTCCACTTTCTCCTGCATATTTGCTGGTTGGCGATTGGTTCTTGTTTTGTTTCTTCCCATAGTTTCCCATGGTTGGTGATTCTTTCCGGCTCGGCCATCTGATCTTCAGTATAGAGCCAGCAAAGACACTTGTTGATTGATAAAGGTCTGCAACAGGCTGTTGGAAATATTCTTTGTGACCCACCCGCTGGTCAAGTTTCTGATCCGTATAGAACAGCTGACTGACTTGACGTGTTTGTATTGCAAATTCCGACCGAATTTTATTGTTGATGCTGAGTGACAGCGGAAGATTTCCAGATTGGTTTCAGGTTGATGATGGATGTGTTTCTCGCCTTCCCGATTCTCGCCCGATTTGACATCCTCGTGCGTTCCGACTGCCTGTAGTTGAGACAATGCTCCCTAGATCAGTGAGTGAATGAAGTAACCTCATTCAAATCCCTCCCGTTGATGGTGATTGGGACTGTTGTTGTCTGTTGTTTGGTTGGTCGGTTATTTTCATCACCTCCGTCTTGTCTATGTTCACCTGGAGTCCTGTCTTCGCCGGCTGCTTCTTCGACCAGTTTGTCGGTTTTCGCTTGTAAGCCTCCGATTTCAGTGTGACATCAAACACAAATCGTCCACGCGCGAAATCTAGGTGTTCTAGGTTCTTCATGTCGGTCCAGGATATCCCTGTGTGCTCGTTTCCCACTCACTTTCTGACGCATAATTCAGTCAGTCCACCTTAATTAGGAATATCATTGATGATAGATAATAATAATAACCGTTGTCTTTATTGTTAATTTACTAACTGGATGCAATACTGTAGTAAAATGCTGAGAATTCTATTCTGTATCGCAAGTACTGTTTTGAAATAAAGCTATAATTACTATTGTCTGACTCCTGTGTTTACTCCAAACACCTCACTGAGTTTTCCGTTGTGGATCACTTGACATGTGCCGTTGTCGTACAGCTGTTGAATAAGATTGATGAATATTTGGGGTAAGCCGTAGTACTCGAGTAGTTTCCAAATTATTTCGCGGTCAACGCTGTCGAAAGCCGTTTTTGGAATAAAGTAGATTAATGTTATTATTTGTCTTTACTTTCGACCAAGTGGATCCCACTGGTGATGAACTTTTCATTAGAACTCCAGGCAACTTGGTTATACAGCCAGTCAATGGCAAGCATCAAATGATATTGATCCATGATCAAGTTTGAAAAAAAGTCAAATCCTTGCAAACAGACACTTGAAAAGTTCATTTTTAATTAGGTGCTCATTTATGGCTCTATTATGATATGTGTGTATCGTTCTATAATCTATAATGGTTTGATTTTCTCCTCATACTATCTCCTCTCTGTGTCACCCTCGGACTCATGCAAAACTCGTTGTTTCGCATTCAGGATCTACACAAGAGCTTGGCTGGTGTGTAATGTCACTTAACGGTTCCTTCAACATTTATAGAATTCATCCTTAATTACTTTTGCCTATTTGTTGGTGAAAAGTTTCTTGGTTGATTTGTTGCATTGCAAGTGTTATTAATGGTTTATTCTGTTGATGAAAGTCTGCGGTGGTCTGTTAGAAATTCTTTTTGTGATGCATAGAATTACTTGACTGTCTTGAAATATGGTCCACCGACAGAGACAGGGCTCTCGAGTGATTGCACCACAGTATGATACTGCATGCCAGTCTCATCTCACAACAGTCAGGGATAAGTGTGATCGGTTCTCCTGAAGACCAATACCCAATCAATGGGTTTACCATTATGTGATTTTATAGGAAGATGCAGACTTCCTGGTTGGAGTCCTCGAGACGATTAACACCAATGAAGTCTGGAGACAAATGAGTATAGTTCGTTATTTGTGTAATATCAAATTAACAGAAGTTATGATTCGTAGGTCATTAAAGTCCAATCAATAGGGTAACTGTTCAACAGACTAACCTCGTGACCCTGGCGAAATCAGCTGAAAAGTCTAAAACATGGATAAAACAGCTATGTAGTATTCCATGGTGGTTTCAAGTGATTCTCTAACCCAACTCAATTCTTCACTTTAGACTAAATCTTTTAAAAAACCCTGTGAAAGAGCACATGCTTTTAATTTGAAATTGTTGAAGGTTTCAACTTCCATTCCTTCATGATACCGGTTGAATTTTTTGAGTAGTTTGTGGGGTCGTGAATGCGAGTGTCTCATTCAACTTTAATCATACATTTAATAAAGCCAACTATTCGTCGGGTATTAAGACAGATTACATCCATTGCAGGTGTAGTGATTGAACGAACTTCTTCTGTGTGTTTATTATATTTGAGTCATATGAAAAAGAGAAGACGTTCTATGAAGAGACTCTTTTCGGCGAATTCATTCACTTAGCTGTAAAATCGCATTTATATGTAATTATTTTGTGTGTGTGTGTGTACATGAGGTCTGTCAAGTTTAGATAATTGATCAGGTAATAAAAGAATGATCTATTAAAGCAACAAGGTTAATTAGACAGCAACTAAGGTAAGATTGAGTTAGTAAGTTAGATGACGTAATATAAAACCTCGCCTAGATTACTAGCTCGCTAGTTTTCTAGCCGGTCCCAAGCCCGGATAAAGAAGGAGGGTTGGGGCGTGGTGCTAGCAACTCCACCCCCAAAACTTAATCAAATCGCTAAAGAAACTTCATTGCACAAATATATTAAAAATTCTAAAAATATAAACAGTAACCTTATTTTTAGCTGGAATCGGGGAAGTGAAATGAGGCAGGCTGGTGAAAGCCTTCGGGAAGCCAGCCAGCCGATGTAGCTTCTTTCGATGAAGCAAAAATAAGGATGGGAACGTGAAATGTTCGTATAATGTACGAAAGTGGAAAGGCTGCTCAGGTAGCCGCAGAAATGAGAAGATTTAGAATAGAAGTGTTGGGAATCTGCGAGAGCAGTATGGAACGGATCTGGAACGTGCCAACTACCAACTGGAGAGACAGTAATCTATTCCGGTCACCCAGAGGATAATCACGAGCACACCGAGGGAGTGGTCATCATGATGTCACCAACAGCTGCCAAAGCCCTCATGCAGTTGGAACCAACATCCTCCAGGATAATGACAGCTAGGTTCAACTCAAAAGGAAGGAAAGTTACAGTCATTCAATGCTATGAGCTTACAAACATCTCAGAACAAGAGAAGAAGGAGGATTTCAACAGACAATAATCAAACAGTAATGGAAAACTTCCCAAACGGTGATATCAAAATCCTGATGGGTGATATGAATGCGAAGCTGGGAGGAGACAACACAGGAAGAGAACTCACCATGGGTCGCGAGGCTCTTGATGAAATGAACGACAACGGTGAACTCTTCTCAGACTTCTGCGCCTTCAATGATTTGGTGATTGGTAGGAGTGTGTTCAGAAACAGGGATATACACAAAGTGACATGGATTTCACCAGATGGACACACCAAAAACCAGATAGACTTCATTTCAATTTCAAGAAAGTGGAGACGGAGCCTACTGGACACAAGATCGAGGAGAGGGGCAGATGTGGGTTCAGACCACTATCAAGTACTAGGGACTTTCAAGGTGAAGCTAAAAGACTTGAGGATAGCTGACGATAGGCCACAATGCAAGTTCAACACTCAAAAACTGAAGGACACAACCACAAAGGACACTTTCACTGCAACTATCAGAGCAAAGCAGGAAACACTACATGACATCACAAAAGAATCAAGTGTGGAGGACCATTGGAACTCTCTGAAGGTGATTTTCAACGAAACGTGTTCAATGGTTCTAGGAAGAAAGAAGAGACAAGACAAGAAATGGCTCTCAACGGACACTTGGAAGCTAATAGAGGAGAGGAGAATGGTGAAAGAGAAAATGATTCAATGCAAGGACGGGCAAGAGAAAAAGACGCTGAGCTCAACTTACACAGCACTGGACAAAGAAGTGAAGAAGAGTGCTACGAAGGACAAAAGACGATTCTACGACAACCTGGACACTGAAGCTGAGAAATCAGCAGGCAAAAGGGACCTGAGGACACTATATCAGATAACCAAATCTCTATCCAGGATGAGATCAACACAATCGAAACCAAAAAGACAGCCAAGGGAACCCAATTACCAAGGAAGAAAAACAGATTAAACAATGGGCGGATCACTTCAAAGGACTCTTGAACCGACCATCACCTGCAACCCGTCCAGAAATACCAACAACAGAGCGCACACAACTGCAAGTTGACACCAATCCTCCTCCCGACCGAAAGCTGCTACCTTGACGTGGTGGTCGGGCTTGAACACCGCAATGACCTAATCAAGCTATACTGGCTGAGACTTATGTCTCTTGAGGTTCTACCATGCCAGGCAGGTTGTTTGGATAGCGGTTAAACAAAAAGCAGCTACCCAATCCAACATCATGTCCAATACAAAATTACAAAATTTCATGCCGGATCGGCCGTGGCCCGGATTAACAACGACCGCGCTTCCTGCTGCCGTGTCACGGGAGTGATAAATCTGCTACTGAGACACACCAAACAAAAAAGAACGAACAAAAACAGGCCGCGTGTGACCGGCCTCAAGCAGTTGTCCCCTGGGCTCTGCGGTCACGCAACCAACTTCCACGGTGTGGGCAGCCGGGAAGTAACAATCGCCCTCACAATCCGAAATGCACACGAAACCTCTCTATTACTCACTCATCTTTGTCTTCATCATCATCTCTATCATCTTGCCTTCCTTCCACTGATGCAACTCCTCGACTTGATAGCTTTCCACTTCCTCTCCACTCTGCGTCCACTAAAAACGATGGAAGCCAAAAAACCACCACCGACAGCATCTTAAAGCCGCGCCACCAATTTCATATAGGAGCTCTTAATGTTAGGACACTTTGCCAAATAGGACAACAAGCATCACTAGCCAAGACCCTGGCATCACGAGCCATTGATGTATGCTGTGTTTCAGAAACACGCATACAAATTTCTAAAAATTCTAAAAATATAAACAGTAACCTTATTTTTAGCTGGAATCGGAGAAAATGAAATGAGGCAGGCTGGTGAAAGCCTTCGGGAAGCCAGCCAGCCGATGTAGCTTCTTTCGATGAAAGCAAAAATTCATCAAATTACGGTAGAACTCGTCAGCTGAATACTCTACATACACGAATATATATACTTTTGAAATTACATTGGGAGATATAAGACTGATAAGTTGAATACTCTACGATTTAATGAATTCATCAAATTTCGGTAGAACTCGTCAGCTGAATACTCTACATACACGAATATATATACTTTTGAAATTACATTGGGAGATATAAGACTGATAAGTTGAATACTCTACGATTTAATGAATTCATCAAATTTCGGTAGAACTCGTCAGCTGAATACTCTACATACACGAATATATATACTTTTGAAATTACATTGGGAGATATAAGACTGATAAGTTGAATACTCTACGATTTAATGAATTCATCAAATTTCGGTAGAACTCGTCAGCTGAATACTCTACATACACGAATATATATACTTTTGAAATTACATTGGGAGATATAAGACTGATAAGTTGAATACTCTACGATTTAATGAATTCATCAAATTTCGGTAGAACTCGTCAGCTGAATACTCTACATACACGAATATATATACTTTTGAAATTACATTGGGAGATATAAGACTGATAAGTTGAATACTCTACGATTTAATGAATTCATCAAATTTCGGTAGAACTCGTCAGCTGAATACTCTACATACACGAATATATATACTTTTGAAATTACATTGGGAGATATAAGACTGATAAGTTGAATACTCTACGATTTAATGAATTCATCAAATTTCGGTAGAACTCGTCAGCTGAATACTCTACATACACGAATATATATACTTTTGAAATTACATTGGGAGATATAAGACTGATAAGTTGAATACTCTACGATTTAATGAATTCATCAAATTTCGGTAGAACTCGTCAGCTGAATACTCTACATACACGAATATATATACTTTTGAAATTACATTGGGAGATATAAGACTGATAAGTTGAATACTCTACGATTTAATGAATTCATCAAATTTCGGTAGAACTCGTCAGCTGAATACTCTACATACACGAATATATATACTTTTGAAATTACATTGGGAGATATAAGACTGATAAGTTGAATACTCTACGATTTAATGAATTCATCAAATTTCGGTAGAACTCGTCAGCTGAATACTCTACATACACGAATATATATACTTTTGAAATTACATTGGGAGATATAAGACTGATAAGTTGAATACTCTACGATTTAATGAATTCATCAAATTTCGGTAGAACTCGTCAGCTGAATACTCTACATACACGAATATATATACTTTTGAAATTACATTGGGAGATATAAGACTGATAAGTTGAATACTCTACGATTTAATGAATTCA
>OX235264.1:120874166-120983599 GCA_944472135.2 Trichobilharzia regenti | reverse complement strand
CAATGTGAAACAAAAGTGATGTGATTTGTTCTTTACTTGATAGATTGTAAAAACTTAAATTTGTCATCTTATATTATCATTTTTATTCTCACTATCTTCCGGCGTTAATTTTTCATATGGTCGATGATGATTGTCGTCTATTATTCCTTGAACAAGTCGCTGTATTTCCATCACGACGAGTATAGTGATTATTATTAGCAGAAGTAGTGAATTTACAGGTAAAAATTTGTAGTAATTTATGACGATAAAATTGAAAAAATAGTGCATATGTATAACCATTCAGTGCATAATTAATATCTTTTATAGACGTCAACAGTCTTGATAAGTGTGCATATAGTGTATGTACACATTTGTCGTGTTGATCATTTAAACTAGCACGTATTGTTAAACTTATACTCACTGGAAATGTAAAGCATAAATAAAAGCATGATAATAATAACAAGGCTACAACTCGTCCAAGTTCTTTACGATCTTCTAGAATAGTATGTCGTCTACGCTTTAGCAACATTGTAGCCAGTGCAGATGCTAATGCTTTAGTTGGTGAGGTTGGATCATTCTGTGGTGTAATACTTGACTTTCCATTACTAGTCCAATTGATTAAATGTGCATGTGTATCTTCTCTCTTACAAAGTATACGTCGACGTGTTTTAATACTAATTAATTTAATCAGAATGATTGAATTGATAAATACGAGTAGAATACATGGGACCATATAAGTTAGCACAGTACTAAATATAAAGGAGAGTAGTTCTTTCCCTCCGAATTGATTGTCAGTTGCCAGAGCACAGGCTAACGAAGTCGACGGACCTGAAACGGTTATAAAAAAAGTAATAAAATATTACAGTAAACGTTCACTGGAATAAAAATGAGATCAATGAATTAACCACTGGAAACAATATAATGCTACGTATCGCAGCTATTACGTCCAATTGAAAATGATCTGAATACCAGAGGGGTGATCGGCTTGTTTAGGATCTAGTTGGCTAGCAGTATGCGAATGGCTCTAATTCTGGAAGTGTTACACTTCATATCAGCTGCTGGCGACTAGAAGTGGAATTCACGACTGCCTATTTCGTCCTAACTGGAACTCATCAGATGTATATATCCATGTTCCCTTGAAGTGATGATTTTCCCACTCGGATTCTTATCTTGTAGCCATCATTTCAGGCCACAAATGAATGTGTAGTTAGTCCCGAACTCAAAGTACAACCAGTGGGATTTAAATTCTACTTCCTATGCGATGTGTTCACTCTAATTACTGATACAGATATAGTAGTATCCACTATGCAGCCAAATTATCGTGCACAGGTAAAAGTTTTACATTTCTCAAGTATTCTCCACTTAATTTCTATATTTTCTGCTAACTACTTATAAGTACCATTCCATTATAGATAAGATTTTATTTTGATAAATCGCACAGTGTTTACAGTTATATGGAATTATACTCTACCACAGTGCCCAAGTTTTATACATATATGAATAATACTTATAAGTAGCTAGAGTTTATATTTGAAATAATAAACTTGGACAGTCAACACTTTAATTTTAAGTACTCTAATTTTCAATTTAATTTTGATTGATTGGACTGAAAGTTGGTTCAATGTCAATTTGTCTCCTTCTAATGTATGAGCGCAAATTTTCAGTAACTTAGTGGATGGTGACTACCAGAGGAATCCAGTTTAACGTGCATTTCGCCCCTTTAAGGGTCATCGACTAGCTGGATGAACGTGCTTTCCCCAGTAAGTGATCATCATCCCGTTGAAGCTCAGACCCACTACCTACCACTTCGAACGCCAAAGCGTTAACACCTCAGATGAGTCCGAAACAGGACGAAATGCACATCCTAGATTCCAATGCTATTCACCATTCACTAAAAAGCTTCAACTGACTGTGCACCGTTATGGACAATCAGTATTTGGAGCCAACTACACTGCTGAAATTAAATCTGACCATGAATTTTCAATACAGTTTCAGTACATAGGATGTTTTTGTGTCGGGGCGAGAACTTCAAGGTATATCAGAATGTCAGTCTTGAATTATACTTAGCAGGAATCTCTGAAAACAAGACGTGAACCAAACAAAGTCAGAAATGTTAAGTCATTGCATCTTATTTGATGAGAATCCACACAAATTCAAGTTGGAATGATTATGCAGAATAAAATGTGTCACACAAAGCGGTCTTGCTTCAGATCCTATACAACGTAATACAGTTTCGTTGTTCTACACAGATGTTAACTTCAATTTTAACTTTACTATCCGAAACTTATTACGAGATGAAATGTAAGGTGATATTGATTCGTCGTCTAACCTGTGATCAATTAAATCTCTACAAGTCGACATATGAAAATTAATCTGATGGTGTGCTTGGAGTTCTGTTGAGAAGGTGTTTCCTATAGGGATCCCCAACTTGGATATGAGGAAAAATATTATGTGTTCCATGAGAAAGAAGTTCAAATTTCAAGTCGATAAAAATGACCAACAGAGAGGTAAATAAACAACCCATTCAGAAAAAATCTGGGGGAAGTTCAACAATAGTGTCCTCGAGGAGTGCGAACGCTCCAGTGACCTTGAACGCATGCTAGTCATTGGCTGACGGCATCTGTCATTATCATAGCTGAAATGTCAACGCTATTCACCAATTTAGGGAGCAAATTTCACGCAGATCACATTTTTAAGTACAGTTTCGACAATTTGTCGATAGCTCGTTATGGTTAGGATCAAGGTTGTGGTTAGAGTTAAGATTAAGGTTAGGGTTAGTGTTAGGGTCTGGATTAAGGTTAGGGTTACGATTAGGGATAGATTTATAGTTGATGTTATTTATTTTAATTTGTTTCATTATCCACAGATTCCTGGTGAGTAATCGTCGGTCCTCTTACTGGAAACCATAGGAAGTCAACCAAGAGGTCTGGGGAAGACTTCACAACAGAATAAGTGAGCTGATCAATTCAAAGAAACAGCTCATCTTCAGTCACCTCGGTGAATACATGTACAGGAACTAGTCTAACTTAGCAAGTGGTACTCCTCATTATAACTGGGAGGTATTTTTAAGTCGTATCAGATAAGGATAACCTGTTTAATGTGTTTTAATGCATTTTCTTGAAAAACGTCCTATTTTTGTGTAAAAATTCCTCACTTTTATGATTGGTCGGCTGAAGGTCACCCGTGCGTTCGCATCCATTGGGACGCAATTGGTGAACTTGCCAAAAAGTTGCTAGGAGACACAATTATATCATCATTCATCGAGAATCTCGATAAGTTCAGTTTATTTGATGATATTAGATAGTTGGTGGCAATCGGTAGGAAGCCTTGCATGTCCTAGGCTTCGTGCTAGTTGGAACTCACCAGCCAGCGAGGCGTATCTACAAACTTGAAGGAACTCCTGTCCCTTCTGGGATTCGAACCCGTGTCATGCAGTGAATGCTGCAGTCAGAGGCGTTACCACTGAACTATTCGGGTGACTGCAGCTCTGGGTGACGCGGGTTCGAATCATAGAAGGCGCATAAGTTCCTTCAAGGTTGCAGATACGCCTTGTTGACTAGTGAGTGCCAACTAGCACGAAACTTATGTCCAAGCCTTTCTGTGGCCGATTGCCCCCAACTTTCAAATATCATCAAATTAATGTGCACCGGGATGGTGAGCTACCTAGAATGGCGGCCACATTGCGAACCTGACTGACAGAATTTAGTCTGGACCAAAGAAAGGACTAAACACATCATACTAATTACTAGTGTCCAATCAAAAAGTTTAGTTCATATTAAAGCCTGAGCTGAAGATGTTGCCTAGAGGGACAACATAAGCTTCACAATTAAACCAGTTATCTCAGAGAACACAACTTGATCAAAAACAATCGATAGTCGTCAATTAATAACTGTTGAAATAAGTATAAATCTGGTAAAATAGGTATTTTAAATTCCATACCTGAGCTAGTGATGTTCAAACTCATCATCATCATCTCTCTCTCTCTCTACAGAACATTCAATGTTCAATGATCAAAATGCATACTTCTAACTGTTGTACTGAGTTCTTTTGAATAAGAAGCAAACTCAAGTTTTGTTTACAGTAACAAAATTCATTATCACGGTCAGGCGTTCGACATGAAGAAGTCAGTCAACAAAAAAATTTCAAGGCATAAACAAATTGTATCAACAATTATGATATCTCATGGGGTTTAACACTCTGAAAAGATTTATTTACGTCGTAATTATTACCCAAAAAGAAAGTGATTATTGGATCATTGAAAGATTGAATCGGTTCAATGATTAAACAGGTGACAGAATTTTTTTTGAATAAATTAAGAGTGTTTTACCAGCAAAACACCTATCTGGACATTGTTTTTCTAGGAGAAATTAACAACAATAACAACAACAACAAACTGAGTGAGTTTTAGTAAACATACTCTTGAATCTTTAAAGTGCATATTTACGCGTAAAGATGTAAGTAATTGCATGGTGTTTTCGCGCATTGTATAGCAAATGCTACAATAGGTATTCGGTGACTCTAAACTATACCAGCCCAAACCGGAACTACCTAGCGAACAGATAAATGACCTTGAACAACCAATCAAGTGACTCCGCATTATCCAGGCGTATTTATGGATGCTGTACGTCTTTTGCGTTGTAAATTCGCTGCGGATCTTGCTTTTGATTACTGTTTGAAGAACAGACTGGTAGTAAGGTCGAAAATCTATGAATGTGGAAGTGTCATATATTATTTACAAAGGTATACTAGGTGTGTGAGTTGATGGATTTGTTTACAGGTGTGATGAGTGCCGAACCAGAAAGTCAGTTCGAGAATTTATGCCGTTCTTTTTTAGTTTACACATTCGGTAGATACTTTTTTCGCCAATTCTAAGTTACCTCTAACGAAAACTTAACGATGTGTCATAACTGGGTGCTTAAATGACCAGTAACAGCAACAGCGTATGAATCAGAAAATTCAAAAGTGTCTTCAGTATAATAGTACCAGTACTTCAGAGAGATAGCATCGTGGAAAATGAACAGGCTTGACTCAAGTATTAGGCGGAGTTGGCGTCATTGTTCACGTGGATGAGACGGTGTTGATCACAAGAAAATATAATGAACATATTTTCAATCAATTTGATGAATATATGCATCGAAATTACTTCAACTTAAAAAATTATACAGCTCATTATAACTGATCGTGGAAAATACCAATTAGGACATTAGAAAGAAGAGAACACGAAGTTTAGCGAAGATGACGATCTTTTCGGCGATTTCATCTTCAAAAGCATCTATACAATCGCACTTAAATATAAAATTCTACACGGATACAATTTTTACTTGATTCCACATAATTACGAAGACAAATAAAAAATCACAATTATTTTCAACTAGATATTATTTACGAGGGGGTTAGAAACAAAATTACACAGGTTTTCCCGTCGATTGATTGGACTGAAGTGCTTGGTCTCAGGTGCACATGTTGGCTTCTTGTGCAGGATTAGAATTTAATCGGTGGAATCCATGATACGCATTTCGTCCTATTTGAGACTCGTCAGCTGGATGTCCCTGCATTCCGCAGTTATTCAGTGATGATTTTCCCACCGAGGCTAGAACTCAGTGTCCATAGTTTCAAACGCCAAAGCATTATCGGCTAGATCAAGCACTTCAGTCCAATCAATCGACGGGAAAATCTAAAATTGAATTAAATAATTAATATGACCCGTTGCACCAGAAGTGGCTCTCTTGTGGCCGAAGTGGTCTAGTGGATAACGACGCTTCGGCGTTTGAAACTATGGGAACTGGGTCTGAGCCTCGGTGGGAACATCATGTTCACTCACTGTGGAATGCAGGTACATCCACTAGCTGACAAGTCCCAAGTGGGACGAAATGCGCATTATCCTGGATTCCATTGCTAGCCACCACCCACCAGTTAAAAAGGAGACGGGATTGGAACGAATTATAGATTCGTTCTAAACGAACTGACATCATATCAACAAGTTCACGAAGTATGTTTTGTCGAAAAAATTAACACAGGTGGAATAAAAAGCCAAAAGCATTTGGAGGAAAAAGTAATTTACTTTCTAAGCAAACAGATTATCCAACGATAAAGTTTTATTACATAATAAGTAATAAATAGATTTTGAAGGGCTTCGCAGTTGACAGGCGTCTTTTAGATTAAAAGAACTTCACAATGTGTACCATATTTTGTTATGAACATTTAGAGGATGGTTTATTGTCACTGACAGTGTACTTCAAACCCTTTTAATCAACACATATGATGATTGCATATGTCAAGTGACTCATAACCTACATCTTAGCGAACTGTGATCAGGATTTGACCGAATAGTTCCAAAATATTCGGGCGCTGATTGAGAAGTAGACATTTGTAAAATCTCAGCGATTAATTTCCCTGGAGAAGTTAGGACCACATTGCTAAACGAAAAGTTGGAATTAATCATTTCCATTTCGCTAAGATTTTACAAATGTAATTCTTACAAATATCTTAGAGAGGCATTTTAAGTGAAGGCAGGAGTAAGACAAGGCTGTCTGCCTAGTATAACCGACGATATTTCTGAATGTGGTGGTTCTCTAACTGATGTCAGCTTATGATGAAATGCTCCATGAATTAACATCAATCTTATGGTTCACCTCGATTAGATGTTTAGCTATAGACGAAGTTGGTAGTTCGACACCTGCGTCTATTGTTTTTCCACAATTTATTTGGTTTTCTAACCATTTCGGGATATGCTCGCTCTCCCATCCTCACATGCAAAGCACAATTATTCCTCCCTATGCATATCTGTGTTCCCCCCCACCCCACCACACACACACGAAAATTGGTAAATAGTGTGGGATGTGACATAATCGCTTCTGCATTTTTCAGGTTTGCAGTGGAGCATATTTTTAGCTTTTTCGATAATTACAAGCTGGACTGCATAGTAGGTTCTACGGAAGACTGAATTCAACCTTTGTTTCACAATCATACTGTTTATTTCCCGTTATATGATAATTTGATGAAGACATTTTTCTTAGGGGCGGTATGGATTGTAGGTTTAAAGAGACTAATTAACTTCTACACCTGTTTAGAAATTTTTAAGGATATCCATTTTCAACAAGAGTATCCATCAGTATTTCATTTTCTTTGTCTATAAAATCAGCCGGGCAAATACGTTGAATCCTCTTAAATAGACATTTCACCAAGCCTCTCTTATACTGTAATGGACAGAAACTGTGAAAATTAAGGTATTGCCCTGTCCAAGTGGGCTTTCCGTAAATTGATCTTCATACTGAACCATCATCTCTTCAACTCAGAAGTATGTCTAAAAATGCCAGTTGGTTGAGACTTTCTTCCTCGCATGTAAGACTTACATGATTCTGTAGTACGGAGTTAGATCTGTCTAATAGACGACTTGCATCTTCATGATCGTCACACATCAAAATGACATGATCTACATATCTCCTATAGAAGGGCAATTTAAAAATTAAATCTAGGGACAAGTTCTCAGCATAAGACATGTAGACGTCCGCTTAATTTTTTTCATATATATATTGACTTGATAAGTAAATGTGTGGTGGATCAGATTGCTGTTGGAAACGTAGATGGTGCAAATACACCACGTCACATCACACCTTTTTCAGATAATCTCCGTCTTCTAATCCAACCCTATCCAAATTTTTATACAAGAGACTAATTGTTTTGGATGAATCATGTTCAAAATATCATCCAGTCTGAATAATATCGTCATATTATCTGTTATATTGACAAATAGAGAAAATCAACATGAAGTTAAGCTCTACACAGTGGTTTAAAAGTTATAATGTGTATGTTTTTTATCACTGTTATGTGTACGATAACTGAAGGTTAGTAAGCAGTGGATTATAATGCTGTTTATGTATTTTGTCTTTATAGACTTTTAGAAGGCCTTCAACAGCGAAGTAATTTGGAAACTACTCGAGTACTACGGCGTACCTCAAATATTCATCAACCTTATTCAACAGCTGTACGACAACGGCACATGTCAAGTGATCCACAACGGAAAACTCAGTGAGGCGTTTGGAGTAAACACAGGAGTCAGACAAGGGTGCTTATTATCACCAATGATATTCCTAATTGTGCTATGGGATCACCAGTGTCTCCGCTAGTCACCAATCTGTTTATGCACTCATTAGAATCAAATGCGATTATGATATGTTCCTCTAAGAACAGGGTTAAGGTACTTGGATGATACCTTCGTCATAACCATACGCAGCTTGTCGAATGAACTTTTTCATTTAATAAACAGTATGTCAGAAACCATTAAGTTTTCCGAAGAGGTTGAATCTGACGAGAATGATTTGGTATTGCTGGAAAGAAAACCAGACGGTTAACTTTAAATAAACATTTACAGAAAGCCGACACATTCAGACAGATACTTAGATTAATTTTCAGGACATCCCTTTACCACCAAAGTAACTGTGGCCACGAATCTGATTAACAGAGACAAACGTCTAGTTACTGAGGAGGAAGAGATCAGCAGGGAACTAAAATTGGTTCAGACTACTCTTAAATCAAATAATTATCCCAAAGCCTTCATAAAGAGATATTTGAAATGTGAAGATAGGGATGAATCGAAACCTGTTGCTAAGGCTTGGGTTGGTATAGTGGTGATTCCTTACTGAAAAGAAGCATCGGATAAGATAAAGTGAATCCTTAACGATCATGATATAAAGGTGTATTTTCCTGAAACGGACACCTTACGCTCGTGACTGGTGAAGGTTAAGGATCAATTGCGGGGACTGTGACGCCGTAAATGTAGAAGAAACTTTCAGACAGGTAAATATAAGAGTGAAAGAGCATAAACAATGTGAAAAAGTGGTTCCAACGACCTTCGCAGACTTAAAGATGCTAGAAAACAGATCACCGATTGCATGCATTCGATAGAAACGGGACACAAAATCGATTTTGATAGGACTAAGGTTCGACACAAAGGTTTCGGTTGGTAAAAAGAAAGACCAGCTGTAGAAGCCCTATATAAATCGGTGAATCACAACAGTTTGAATATACACAAAGATATGATTTTAGCTAGTCCGGATATGTATCACTAATCAATCATACTTTATCTAAATTCCCGACTGTCTACGTCTTCTTATAGACAGGCTACCAAATGATTTACAATTGTTTTCCCAAGCATACAAACACACACACGCCCACATACTATTATATACCGCATATACAAGTATATGTTTTTCAGATTCAATTTTCCTACGACCATGAACTTTTAGTCGAACGTAATCTGATGTAAAAGTACACACTGTTTACAATGTTGAACAAAAGTAGACTAATATTTGTAATTCTGACGAGTTTTGTTTATAAGGATTAATTTTGTTTTCACGAGTTTGACCACGGATTGATATCAGTTAGAGAACCATTGAAGAAAAAGCAGAGGGTAATGTTTTATCCTAGTTTGGGAATCATTGGCAGTACGCACTCACCTCAGTGGATGGGTTCGAACCCAAGACCTTCCGGTCACAAGGCAAGCTGGCTCGCATACCATTCAGTCATGTGGGAACCGATTCACTGGCTAACGCATAAATTCTAACCTCTAATGGTTTGTGATTTTAGCGCCGTCGCAAGCTAAATCAAATCTCTGCTGTCAAAATCCACGAATTTGCCCGGGGTTCTAATGACACGTCCACCTACTAGGGGGTGAAGACAAATGCTCGCCGATAACATTGACTGGTTCCAGTTGTGCGAAAATCACGAATTGATAGAAATTAGGATTCATAGGCTGGCCAGTGAGTCAGGTCCCCGTGGCTGGATGGTCTACCATCTGACTTGCCTTGTAACCGCGAGGTCTTGTTTTCCAACTCCGGTCGTAGGTGCGTACTGCAGATCAGTCCGAAACAACTGCCCAGCACTATCTGCTGGTTTTAATGGTTCCCTAACTGGTATCTATATCCGACTGAATTTCAAACCATCCTCATGAGAAATGGATATTCTTGAAACCTCAGTAGAAGATGTCTACACTCACATGAAACTACCAGCAGTTATGCGTACACAAAAACCACAAGAAAATACCAGTGTCGCCTATTGGAAAACACATAATAATGATATCAAAACAGCCTTCAAGATTATTCATAAAAATCGTCAGGGGTACATAATAAAATAGGATGAGGGGATAGCAACATTGAAAAAAGGCTCACATTATGTGCATACAGAAACGACCTCTTGTAACCCCTAAACTAACTTGGTTATCCTTGTCCAGTTATATTACAAAGATTCGTGTTAATCATGTGCGTCGGTGGCACTGTGGTTGAATGCTCTCCAACCACATTTCATGTGGTCCAGACTACGCACTCCTTTACCTCGCCAAGCCAGTAAAAAGACTGGTAAAGAAGGTAAGTTGGGCATGAGACATTGGGAACCCGTCCCATTAAAATAAACTCCATTGCTACTGAAACTTCACGATCCCTATGTTCCACTGGGAGGGGGGAACGTAAAGGAATAAAAAAACACAAAAAAGTAGTGAGACACTCATATAGTTATCTTCACTTGTAACTAAGAAGAAACTAGAGAGATGTTCAATCGTCTAACACCAATTCACCGTTGTAGTGAGCTGTCTACACAAAACGTCGGTCGCAGTCTGAACAGCTTAGGTGAAGCGTTTCCGTCTGTACCACTGGGTATTATTAGTTCCAACCAGCGAGAATGACAGTAGTTTCTTCGAGGTATAAAGTCTCGATAAGCACGAAACCAAGGTTCAAAAGACCCTCCCTAGCGCTTCCAACCATCGATCTTATTCAAACCTGAGCGGCAAGTTATTGGTTAAATCGTCACCTTTCAACTGTTTCTAGAAGGGAAATATATGAAAGGGTGTTCAGAGCTGGCGTAGTTTTCGACGTAAAAGTGGAGTTCTGTGCTGTTGACTGAGAGGTCTTTTAGACCGTCTAGATGCGCAAAGAATTCCGGGAAAATATGTACTTCTTTTGAAGAAATTCAATTAGAATTCATGCGACTTTAAAGTATTAATGAAGATTTGTATACTAAAAAGATGATAGTTATTGGTTTCCATCAGAAATATTTGGTGTCTTCAGTGTCATTTAATACAGCCATGTTTGATTTTGAAATCCCAGGAATTTATTTAGTGTCATAGATATACGTCGATTACTACATTCAGGTAGATAATATATTCCTCTTAGATAGACTGATCCCTTCAAAGGACTCTTGAATCGACCGTCACCGGCAACTCGCCCAGAAATACCACCAACAACAACACCATACTCAGAACTGCTGACCAATGGACACCAATCCTTCGACGAAAACAGAAATCCCGAATGCAATCAATCTACTGAAGCCTATCTGGGAAGGTAGCAAAGCTAGACGGAACCCCCCCCCCCGATGCACTGAAAATGTACCTAAAGACTGCAGTAGACATGCTGATTCCATTATTGCAAAAAGTTCAGAAGGAAGGAAAAGTGTTTACGAACTGGAAGAGAGACAACCCTATCAAGCTACCAAAGAAGAAGGGTTACTTATCCCTCTGCAAGAACCGGCGTGGAGTAATTCTGTTGTCTACTCTAAGCACAATACTAAGTTGCGTCATCCTGCAGAGAATAAAAGATGCACAGGATGCAGAACCCCTATAGCCCGGACAAGCTAGATTAAGGAAAAGCAAATCATATGCTGATCGAAGCGCAACTCTGCACATTGTCATCACAGAACAGGGGATAAAATCACAGTCAAACTTGTACCTGACCTTCATTGACTTCGAAAAGACCTTCGACAAACGGTGTTGACCGAGAAGTAATTTGGAAACTGCTTCAACACTGTGGAGTGCACTACTCTGAATATTTATCAGTCTCATTCAGCAGGTATACGATAATGTCATGTGTCAGGTGATCCACAACGGAAAACTCAGCAAACCTTCTGCAAAGAATACAGGAGTAAGACAAGATCACTTGCCTATTATCACCGATGATATTCCTAGTTGCTGTGGACTATATTATGCATCAGACTGTGCACTGGGAATGAGAAGACAGGAATATGTTGAACCAGAAGGATGACTCTAGAAGATCTGGATTTCACAGATGACTTACGTTTAATACCACACAAACTAGAAGACCTGCAGGTGAAAACTAAAAAACAGGGTGAAGAGACAGGCAAACGGGGAAGACAGGACTCCAGGTGAACACATAAAAGACGGAGGTGATGAAGATACTCACGCACCAACAGCATCAACAACAACAACAACAACCAGTACCAATCACCATCATCAATGGTATTAATGGGAAGGGAGTGACTTCCTTCACTTATCGAAGTCAGTTCGTCTGTATGGGTCAGCAACTTGGCTAGCATGTCACGAAAAGCGTTTCTAACAGGTTACTTCAGACTTTTGTCAACAGCTGTCCCAATTCGTTGGCTTAGTATTAGAGATCAGATAGCAGTCTGAAAAGAACGCGTTGGTCAACAAATATTTAACATAAAATGCAGATGGACTGAGCACACGCTGAGCAGACTGTCTAATGACACTGCATGCGAAGTTAGCGCTGGAGTGGGACCTGGATGGAAGATGACGAGTGTGTCATCGATGCGAGTGTGACGTACAGGAGATCGTGTGAATTAGAGGAGATGAGAGACGATGAGCAATTGTGGGCGCAACTAGAGAGGACAGCATCAAACGAAACAAACTGGAGATGCGTTATTGAAGACCCACGTCTTACTCAGATGATATAGTCCTTCTAGGCGAAGACGCTGACAAAATGCAGAGTCTTCTGAACACCTTGAGCTGCAATCTACGAATGTTTGGCATGTGATTAGCTCCCGCCAAATATAAACTGACGTTACAGGACTGGACCACACTGACTCCTAGTTTAGAAATAGGGAGTGAAGTGGTAGAGCATGTTGACCGCTTCACTTATTTGGGAAGTACCATCAGCTAGTGCCAATGCGTTGATCTCTGACGAAATTTCAGTACGGATAAAGAGGGCTAGTTTCGCATATGCCAATTTACGCCGTCTCTGGCATAGACGTGATATCTGGCTGACCATCGACCAAAGGGCGAATGTACTGCTCTGCAGTCCGCTCCGTCCTCCTTTATGGCTGTGAGACCCGGCCATTGAAAGTGGAAGACATGAAAAGCTTGGTCAGCTGTCTTCGATCATAGGTGCATGCGTTCTATCTCCCGTATGAAGTTGTTTGATAAGGTGAGCAATATTGAGGTTAGGCGTTGAGTGCTAGGTAAGGAGGGGAGTCAATCGACAAGGCTGTAAAATTACACCGACTGAGATGGTTAAGATATGTGTTAGGTTTGCCTGATCATCGCTTTCCTCAATGGGAAATGTTAGCTGACGTAGGGTCAGGTTAGAAAACAGCTAGTCAAGGTCAAACCAAAACATGGCACCAGACAATGAAATCCACAACAGTTAGTTTAAGTCACGTGGGAAGGTGTAGACTTCCTGACTGGTTGGGGTCCTCGGGACGGTAAAAACCAACGGCTGGGAACAATTAGTGATATGGCTGAAAATCGTTCTCAATGGCTGGTACAGATGCATCCATTCCTTGTAACTTATGATTTCCAATGAAACTATATTGCTCTTCGTTATTACTATTCCTTTGTCTCACACCTCTGTTTACTGTCTCTATTATGCATTTCTTCTACTTTCTTCTCTTGGTTTGTGTGCTAGAAGGAGTGGAGTGTAGCGACTTGAACTCCTGCACATCGGTGCAAAGTTCTATGTGGAAAACGGACAGACAGACCAATTCTCACTCGGAATCCAAGGGCATAATAATATAATAATAGCAATACATATATATGCCTGTTGCCTCATGAATACCTTGAACAAACGATAGAATATATACGCCTTCCACGTAAATTTGTTCACATCAGTTGTAAGAGGATGCTACACAACTGCTCTACACTCAAGATGAAATTTAAGAGTAAGCGATGAGTTGATTACTTCACCTTTTCTGGAAGCTGAAACTGTCCCTATTTCACTTTCTACCTTTTGATGTGGTTGTGTTCTCTGAGCTAGCTGGACGGTTTATTTGCGATGCTTTCATCACTGCCCTACTAGACAATATCCTCAGCTCAGACTTCAATTTGAATTGAAGTGAGCTTTTCGATTTCTCCACGAGTTTATTAATCATCCCTCCTGGTGGGTGACTTTGAACATGACTCTTTCGTTGTTTTTGTGTGTTTCCACACCTTTTAGACTGCTTGTGTTGGAAGTGATTGTTTCCTCAACTTCAACTGTGACCCTTCATGTGTGGGGTTTCCTTCTTATCGATTGATAAATTTTGTCTATATCAATGTGTCTATTGGTTGATGATTCACTGAAATGCCAGGCTGGCTTCCGAAAATTCTCTAGCATTGTTGGTGCTTCCTGTGTCGTATACTTGAACGTTGGTTGTACCAGTCGAATTGATGTCCGTGATTGTCTGTATGCAGTGACGTGAGGCCAAATTGAACGTCTCCTTCGTCTTCGTATCCATGAACATAAAGTAGCAGTCAAAAGACATGACATCCATTCTATCATATCACTACATACAGACAACCACGGACATCAATTCGACTGGGACAACCAGCGTTCAAATATTAGACAGAGGAAATAATAAGAATGCTAGAGAATTTTTAGAAGTCTTTGTGGTATTCCAGTGAATCGTCAATCAATAGACACATCGAGATAGACAAAATTTACCAACCGGTAAGAAAGAAACCTCACACACAAAGGGTCAAATTTGAAGTCGAGGAAACAATCAGTTCCAATGCAAGTAATTTAATTTTTGATTTTCCCGTCGATTGATTATTGGACCGAAGTGCTCGGTCTCAGGATGACATGTCGGCTTCTTGTGCAGATGCATCGACAATTTCTGGACATTTAATTAGTATTTAATTAGTGGATAGTGACTAGCAGTGGAATCCAGGATAACGTGCATTTCTTCGTATTTGGGACTCGTCAGTTGGATGTACCTGCATTTCTCAGTGAGTGATGATGTCCCCACCGATGCTCGAACCCAATGTCCTTAGTTCCGAACGCCAAAGCGTTATCCACTAGACCACTTGGGCAACGAGAGCCCCCTCTTGTGCAACAAGTCATATTAATGCAAGTAGTATATAATGCAAGCAGCCTAGAGGGTGTGAAAACACAAAAACAAACGATTACGTCTATGGTGGTCACCAGGAGAGATGACTAATAAACTCGTGGAAAAATCTAAAAGCTCACTTCAAATAGAAGTATTCGCTGAAGATGTTGTCTAGTTGAGCGATGAAAGCTTTGCAAATTAACTATCCAGCTCAGAGAACACAACCACATGAAAATCATCCACGTGAGCTACAAATCTTCTCTATCACTTTCTACCTTAAATTACATCAGAACAGTGGCGGAACACAATAAAAAAAGAATTATGATACGCAATAATTATTCTTCCATGGAAACGTTTAATCATTCCTCATAACACAAGCTGAATCATAAAAAAATACGCCATGCCTATTGGTTGCCACCCTCTTTATTTTTTCTCTTTTCTCCTCAACTGGAAATGAAGCCCAGCAGTTTAAATAAAGCTTGGAGGAAAAAGTTCTGAATGGACTATGGAACCTTTGATTCACCCAGTAATTAACTCCGTAAACAGGTAAGATTGGTCCTGAAGCCAGCAATGGCTGACAAAACTTCAAAGTGTAACCGTGAAAGTTCAATGTTCCACTAGGAAGGCGGAGCAATCGAGGTTAGATAAATGAAATTAGTTTGTCTCACGGTAAAATGAATTTGAAAAAAAACACACACAACAAGGAAAGAGCAAACGACAGATTGTCTTTGATGTTCTACATACGTGTACCGACAATTTCAATTGTATTCTCTTACCTAGATTATTATCATCAACATTATAACTTGTAGCATGTTATATGCTACTGAAAATTTGGTATGAGTAGGTGGATACCACTGATATCAACAATCCGTAGTGCTTGATTTCTCCATTGCTATTTATAATGTGAAGCAGATTACACGTATTACGTTTTCAAAGGAAAGTATGTTGGGGGAATTTTCACCTTAATGTGCATAAATTGCTGGTCTGACTCATTTTAACACCAGTTCTCACAGGTAACTAGCTAAATTCCAGGTGATTTGAACTGATTTGGCTCTCGGAGTTGAGTTAACCCAATTACACCGAAGACGAATTCGGCCCAAGAGAGTGAAATCGTTATCTGCTGTTTAGATCCCTGGCTGGCTGGTGTGAGTGATATTCAACTACTCGTATCGATCAGTTAGTAGTATTCTGTTTTATTCCTTTACTTTCCCAGTGGAACATAGGGCTTCCAGCTGGAGGACTGAGGATATAATGCTGAGTGGGAGCGCAGCTATGTCTGACTTCCACAGTATTTAAATTCCAAGGGAAAATATACAAACAAACTGAAAGAGTTGCTATGGGATCAACAATATCCCCGGTTGTGGCAGATATATTCATGGATAGGTGGGAAAACATAGCGATTGAAACGTTCACCCCTACTTCAAAAGTATGGTGATGGTATGTAGATGACACATTTACTGTACTTAGAACACAGCGTATGTATAGATTTTTCGAACATATCAACTCAAAGGTGGAGGCAATTCAATTCACTTATGATGAATCGGAAAGTCAGGAAGGGGAACTTCCAATGTTAGATTGCAGCGTAAAAAAGGGAAGAAGATGGGAATTTAAACATTAGTGTGTTGAAAGGAAACCCACACATTCAAACAGATATTTGAACTTCAGGTCATCCCATCCTAGGTCAGTAAAAATAAGATTGGTGAAATGTTTAAATAATAGAGCACAAAAACTAAGTAGTACGAAGGTAAATCTAAGACAGGCATATAAGAGAGGCTTTGAAACTTAATAATCACCCTGATAAATTAGTCAGAAAGTATGTAGGGAAATGTAAAAATAGAATAAATAATGATAGTAGTGATATTGACAATAATAATATTAATGACGGCATGCATATTAAACATGCGCAAGGTAGTGGCAACACCAACAATAATGAATCTAAATCATCAGTAGTAATTCCATTCAAGGAAGAAACCTCGGAAATCTTACTCAGAATTCTTAACAAAGCAAGTAAGAATAAAAGTGGCTAGCATTCAAACCCACAAACTCAATTAGAACCAAATTTTGTTCGTTAAAGGATCTTGTAGAGCCAATTTAACGAAATAATTTACCCTACCTCCAATGACTGTCAGATCAAATACATAGGTCAAAGTATTAGAACAGGGGCACTCAGACTAGCGGAACAACACAAATACCTAGCAAACTCTAGATTGTTTGATCCGAATAAGAGAAGAAATCTTGAGAATAGTTCAGGTATAGCACTACATGCAATTACACACAACCATACAGCATAGGATGGGATGGGACGAGATGACAGTTTTAAAATCTAATGTCACAGAGTGGGTAGAAGGAGAGATTGATAACAGAGGCTTTTTTATCGAATCAACTGAGAGGGAATACGTGCAATAGGAATGATTCAACAGTTGTCCACCCGAATATCTGGAAAACTCTCCTACCCCCATGACGACAATGAGGAGAGAACAAAGAAAACTATAAAACTCAAGTTTCGAAGTCGTGTGATTATAACTGATATGATTATGAACAGCAATAAATTTTGTTCGAAACGTCATCCACTAAATAATACTGTTTCATTGATTGTGTGATACATCTAATAGAAAAGACTAATGTGGAATTACTTGCTACCACAGTGCCCAAGTTTTACACTAGAGGCTTGAAGTTTCTATAGCAGATCAGATATTTTGATCTAAATAATTCTGACTTTTTAAAGGAAAGGAACTATGGTACATTTTCAACCTCAACAAACTGCGTAAATGGCGAAATCTTCTTTGGGTTTTTCAGTCATTGGGCATGCAAGAAAGATAGTGCGAAAATCAGGATCAAGTCAAAATTTATCGATTCCATATATTTACTATAGTTTGGTTTGTAAGGGTTAGTTATGATTTTACGAGTTGATCATGGATTGATATCAGTTAGAGAACCATTGAAAACCAGGGAGTACTGAACAGCTGATGTTTCATCCTAGTTTGGGAATCATCGGCAGTACGCAGTATACGAGCTTACCTTGTAACTGGAAGGTCCTGGGTTTGAATCCCAGTAGGTGCGTACTGCCGACGATTCCCAAACTAGGATGAAACAGCAGCTGTTCAGTACTCCCTGGTCTTCAATGGTTCTCTAACTGATATCAATCCGTGATCAACTCGTAAAAAAAGATTCCATATATCAATATATTTAAACTGAGAGATTAGGTTTAGTAGGTGGGTTATTTCTCCAACTAGTTAGTTTACTTGAAAACTCAGAACAATTGAAAAGTCACTTAGGATTATAATATAAGAATCGCATAATCATCCTTGATGCTGTAAATATTCATTCGGCTGCTAGAGAATACCAGTGCTTACTTTGATTGGGCACTCATTGATTGACCGGGGACATGGGTATTTGTTCTTTGTTTCCTGCAGGCTGAATTCTATCAGTCAAGTTTGCAGTGTGGCCGCCATGCCACTAGGTGGCTTGCCATGACGGTGCACTATGAATTGTTGGTATCAAATGGTTGGAGGCGACCGGCTGTAAGCATTCGGCACCTAAGTTCCGTTTCTAGTTGGCACTCATCAGTCAGCAAGGTGTATCCGCAACCACGTTGAAGGAATTCATGACCCTCTTCCTAAGATTCTAACGAGCGTAATTCAGTGAATCCTGAAGTCAGAGACGTCACCAATGAGGCAGATATTCGGACTAGCGACTGGGCTCCAATAGGATTGACTGTATTGGATACTTTGGATGCCAATGTTTAGGTGTCATCCCTATAACTACCCTGGTTAAGTAATGTCGTTTATTCTTCTTCTTTACATTTATATATATTCTCTGTCAAATATTTGAACGTTGTCCTAGTCGAATTAATGTCCGTGGTCGTCTGTATATAGTGATATGAGGTCAAAGTTGACGTCCCATTCATCTTTGTATCCACGAACATAAGTTAGCCGTCAAAAGACATGACATCCACCCATTCATATCACTCCCTACATACAGACAATCATGGACAAGAATTCGACTGGGACAGAGGAAACATCAAGAATGCTAGAGAATATTTAGAAGCCAACCTGGTATTCCAGTGGATCATCAATCAATAGACACATCGAGATAGACAGAATTTATCAACCAATAAGAAGGAAACCTCACACACACAAAGGGGCAAATTTGAAGTCAAAGAAACAATCATTTCTAATACAAGTAGTCTAGAGGGTGTGGAAACACACAAAAACAGCTAAAGAGTCACATTCAAGGTGGTAATCAGGAGAGATGATTAATAAACTCGTGGAGAAATCGGAAAGCTCACTTCAATTCAAATTGAAGTATGCCCTGATGGAAGTTGTTACCTAGTGATGGGGCAATGAAAGCTTAGCAAATGAACCATCCAGGTAGCTCAGTGAACACAACCACATCAAAATATACTGCAGTGGAATCATTGGTTTCTTTCCTCATCAACAAAAATACTTTGTCTCTATGTTTTATTATTTTTTTGTACAAGTTTCGCAGATACAAAAGGTAACAGGAAGTGTGGTGAGAGCAGGCTGCTAGCCGATTGGTTGACACTAATCTACGTTAATGTCTAGGTCACTAATATGGGCCGTGAGAAAATATGAACAAGGCTGTTCAACAACCAATCACAGCAAACTTAAACGTGGGCAAATATGATTCGCAGATAGATGGCTCTACTTTCCGAGAAATATCGAAAACAACCAATCATAAGACTGTGTTTGTCTGCTTGCATAAGCCTTATTAATGTACATAATATATAATACGTGTTGATTTTCGTAATAAAACCATCTGTTGCCAGCCCTTGTCTTCTGTTGTTACAGAAGTAGGTAATCATTCCAATATCCACTTAAACATCGATTGTTTTACTTTATTGCTTTAATAATGCGCATTTTTGAAGCAGAACTAAGACTGTGAATAGGAAGCTCTAACAAAAGTCAATAGATCACACTGTGTGATTTGACGTAATCAGAAGAATAGTGTTCAGGCATACGTGCACATGCACGCACACACACACACACGAATACCAAACTATTTGTCTGTCAACGCAAATGGTTGACTGAAACAGACACTGTGAAGTTGACAGCTGGACAGAAGAATTGATGCAAGTGAAAGAAAAAACATGTTCATATTAGTAATAATTATTACTTAATTGTTGGTAGTCTCTGATGGAATCTAAGATGTACATTTCATCCTGTTCAGGATATCTCCCAGCAAGTGCTAGTGGTGTTGGTGGTGCTTCTATTGCGATTCGAAGTGAGCGCCAATCATTTCAGACGATATGGTCATATTTGCTGAGACAATAAGCCAAGAAAACAAGCGGCTTTCTAGCCAGCCTCAGGTTCAAATAGAACGAAATACGTATCCTGAACTCGAGGGTTAGTCACAATACCACCGTCATCTTGAAGTATTGCCGAAAAGTTCGTATTAAAAGCTGAAACTGCATCAGAGACTCAGCTATTAGGTTCAACACAATTCATCAGCTGGAGATTCGAAGTGTTATACAGTAATATTAACTGATGACCACACTCTTCAAGCCCAATTTATTACTGCTCTTAGTCATATCAGGTTACTCACTCACACAACCTTCTTGCTTCATTTATATACATGAGTGAAAATTAATGATTAGACATTTGAAAAAAATCATTATAAGATAATGTACGTTTAGAATTATTAATGAGTGTTATTGATCAAATACAATCAGATGGGAAATAAGACGAGTGTTTTTATAGTCTAAATCAGTAAGTAACTTGTTACAATTTTATGATGTAAGTGAATTGAATTGAAATAGGATTTTGAGATTATTTATTATCCTCCTCTGATTTGACTGACTGACTGGTGGTAATAATATCTTCCATGCATATCTCTGGTATTTGCATCGAATCATATCTGTTGCATGTGTTGGATGTGTAGACTCGATGAACCGGGATTCAGTAATCAATCTCTCTCGCTCTCCACCTACCTCTATTACATTTTAGAATTTTAAATCTCTCCTTCCCACCAGATAGTGTGGTTGTGAGTTAATACATGCAGTGCAGAATAGTGCTGAGCTTTTTTCTAAATTACTTATCTTCGCGAGTGGGGTCAACCATTCTTACCTTAGCTAAATTCTTATGTTTCGACAATCTGACTACCCACGATCTACTAGTTTGGCTTATGTAGTCGACTTAACCCACAGTCATTGTAAGGTATTTTGTAAATTATATTATTTCTCTAATTGGATCAACCGACAAGGTCCTTTAACCTACAGAGTTTATCCTACCTGAGTGAGTTTGTAGGTTTGAATGCCACCACTCTAATTCCTACTTTATTAAGAATCTTACGTGGTGAGGGTCTCAGATGTCCCGTCCCTATATGGTAGAACACCTGTAGGCGCCTTATGTTCTCTACTATTTATGTTATCATTATTTGTTTCTCCATTATTTTTATCTTGCATTTAACCTTTTCTGATCTTCCTAATGAATTTTATAAAATAGTTAAGTTATTTAGCACCAACGCCTCTTCTGTCTGTTTCGTTTCATCGTTTAGGTCTTTTTTGTGCTACTTAGTGCTACTGCTAGGTGTGTTAGACACTTAACTAAGCCTGCCTTCACAGATAGATAACGACAGATGAGGTGAATTAAAGTCTAAGTATCCATTAGCAGAATACATTAGCTTTTTATAAACATAGGTCAAAGTAGTAGAAAGGGTGCAATCAGACTAGCGGAGCAACACAAATACCTAGCAAAATCTAGGTGAGTTGATCCGAATAAGACAAGAAATCTGGAGAATAGTTCAGCCATTGCAACCACTACATGCAACTACACACAACCGTACAATAGGATGGGATAGGATGAGATGACAGTTTTAAAATCAAATGTAATAAAATGGAGGGAGGGAGAGATTGATAACAGCGGAAGCTGTGTTTATCGAATCAACTGCAAATATGTGTAATAGGAATTAGTCAACACCTGTCCATCGGAATAACTGGAAAATTCTCCTCCTACTCCATTGACGATAAATAGGAGAAGACAAAGAAAACTATAAAACTGAAGTTTCGAAGTAATGTGATTATAATTGATGATATGAGTATGAACAATAAATTTCGTTCGAAACTTTGTCACCCAGTAAATAATACTGTTTCACTGACTGTGTGATATATCCATCTAATAAACAAACTAATACAGAATACGCGTAAATTGTGATTTTCACAAGCTTTTTCAAGCCTTTAGATCAGGGCGCATTCACTAACTGCAGCTGGTGAGTGACAATGTTAGGGAGGCATTCCCTAAATCAGGAAGCTAGACACTAAGTTTTCGAATCTTCGTCTAAGGTCAGTAACACGTACAGCGGAAGATTTATCATCATTGCTGCGGACACCTGTTAATCCCTATCTGTACAAAGCCACAGGCTAACAAATTTTTACAACGCTACTTTTCTGCCTTCCACACTATCCAAAGACATCTCTGAAACAGCCAACTGTGAACTATCGAAGACAGGCTTCCCAGACTGCTAAATGGCGTCCCCAGAAAATACCAACTCCACTACCTGACGCTGGATGTACACCAGTCGAGCAGCGGCATCGAAATTTCACAAGAAGTTCCAGATATCCCAGTCTGAGAAAGCTTCAAGCCACAGGGTTTTCACCTAGTCGAAGGCAGGGACACATCAGTGTTTGGTAGTAGTAGTAGTAACTTGACAAATATGGTATACAGTGACGGAGAAGCACAGAGAGCTTATACTGGAATTTCTATCCGCGTCTTTCTCGCTCTCTTCAAACGATATTGCATAACGTTACTACTTTTAGTTAGCAAACTCTTATAGGGTTCCTCCCCGTGTGTGCGTGTGTGACTTCTGCTCCCTTTCCACAAAATGTAACAGTTATTTTTAGATAAGGAAATCAAATCGCTACATTAAAAAAAACTTACAAAATTAAATTAACATTTTGAAGAAAGTTGCCTATTTCAAATTTGATTCAACTTAATTAGGCAAACTGTTTGAATAAATCACGATGAGAACGCAACATTTCAGATTGCACACATCGAATCGCATATATGAATGAAGCATTTTACCTGTTAATTAGAAATTCTCAAATTTTAATTAATTCCACTTTATTATATGGTCAATTTTCCCGTATATTCTTGAGCCAAAAGTAACTCTTATTTTAAGACTCGTTGGCAGTATGAATCTACCACAGAGATTGTAATCCATAACCTTCGAGTTAAAAGGCAGCTTCGTGGATCATTCAGCTAACTGGGATGAGAATCAGTGGCCAGTCTGTGGATTTTATGTTCTACCAGTTTGTGATTTTAGCGGTGACAATCAACCGACATCATTGTTAGCTTCCTATCAGGAGTTAGCAAATAGTCTTCGTCTAACGGCTTTAAACTAAATCCCTCCAAATGTCAGATTGTTAATTTCAGTTTCCAATGTAAAAGAAAGTTAAATGATGAAGCTGTTGGTTCCTATGACCGTTGTAAAATTGTTGATACTGAAATAAAAATCAAGTCTGATGTTAAGCATCTTGGATTAATTCTTTCTACTGACCTATCCAGGTCTTCCCATGTCTCAGAGATTTCTAAAAGAATATTTCGTCTGATATTTTACATTAAGAAGTTAAGGCACTCAGGCATAACCCAACCAATGCCTCATCTTACAGTATGTCAACTCGTGCCTCTTACCTATTCTTCCCTACCGTTCACCCTCATTCTTTCCTGGAGCGCTTAGAAATGACTATGTCATACTTCGCAGAACTTTAAAGACTGACCGTCAGTAGGGCGAGTGGAATTCCATCTCATTAGGCCATATCGTAGACATTGTCACTGATAGGCACTTGATTTCATGCAACAAATTTGCTAGAGGAATTTTATCAGACTGTGAGCACCCTCCAGTTAACTCGCAGCTCCAACCTTGTATCTCCTCCTCAGGTAAAACAAGAAGTCCTTTCACAAGACTTTATACACGTACGTCTGAGTATATATATTCCACCATACCATATTTGGCACGTACTTTATGTGATGAAAATAGTGTGAGGCACGAAGTAACTAACTAACCTTCTGTGCACTATTAAACAAACCATTTTCTCCACCCTTACAGCATCAACCTTTATTGTTATTGCATTTCTTTTACTTATAATCCTGTCAATTGTTTTTATTTATTTATTTTTTCATAAGTGTGAACATCATTTAAGCTGTGTGTATAACTGTTAATTTTGTATTTCCCCTCACCATGCTGCTATATCAACAGAACATTAGATTCAATAATCTATAACATGCTAAAATTTTCAAACTAAATCGACAATACTGTTTGAAACAAACTCACTGTTATTATTATTATGATATTTAATGGTCTCATTTCGTACTTCGAATATTTTTGACTTTATACCGTTAAAGTTGAAAAAATTCCTCTGGTTAATTTTCTTTTAATTTATAATTTGATTTATATTTTGAGTAAATCAGATGTAAAGTGTTGCGACAAATGCTGAGAATTCCATACTGTATTATAAGTACTGTTTTTGGAATAATTATCCTTGTTATAATTATCCCCCCTAACAATTTCATAAAAAAGTGTTTAAAGTGGAATCACAACACCAACAACAAGAAACCATCATGAAATATCACAAGAAAACTCATCCTACCATACATGAGAAATATCTCCGAAATAACAGCTAGAATACTTGAAGCCGTTTGAAATAGATATAACACACAAGCCAGACAACGCAATCACTTCATTCGATATTGTGCAAACCGAAAGATCCAACAGAAAAAGGAGATAAAATTAGCACCATTCACAAAATAAATTGCATGTATGAACTGTAACAGACATTACATCGGTCAACAAAGTGAGCGTCCCCTTCGAATTAGAATCCAGGAACACAAATCAGCTGTGAAAAGACACAATATATATTCCTGTTTCAAATCAATGCATGTAGATAATTATGGACATCAGTTTGATTGGTGGGATAATGTCGAAATCTTATAAAGAGAAAACACCAAAATTGCAGTCATGGAATTCCTAGAAGCCTGCTTGCTAATCAAACGAATCAGCCAGCGATTAACAAACATGTTAATATAGACTAAATATACCAAGTAATAAAAAGTAAATCACACCTGACGAGAAAGTTTAAAATTCAAGTCAATAGAAAATGATCCATACAGATGTAAAGATGGTTACCGGGAGACGCAGTTACATCACTCATGAAAAATTTAAATCAGTTGACTTTATGCTAAAACTTGCACTGAAGTGGGATCTCGTCCAGAAGGGGGACAACGAAAGCTCCACAACTAAACCAACCAGCTCCTCAGAGAACACTACTAATTGCAAATCATCCACCTGAGCTACAAATCTTCTCTATTATTACAGAGTATTTAAAATGCATAGATAAAAATAGTGGCAAGCAGCGGATAAATAAAAAGGAAATAGCGAACCAGTTTTGTTATCATCGTTCCCTTGGGCTCCTAGTGGAATATAGGGCTTCAACTGCACGTCCCCACTTGCTTCTATCTCCTGCTGTAGTTTTCACCTGCATCCATGTTAGTCCATAGTAACTGTTTCAACTCCTCTTCACACGATCTCCTCCATGTCACCCTTGCACTGACGTCCCACTCACCGCTTCCCTTTCGGTCTGATTCCACTCGAGCAATGGCCTGACGCGCGCGCGATGTCACCCAGCGACCGCCTCAGCGAGTGAGTGTCCACTGGGTGTCCAACTCCACTTTCTCCTGCATATTTGCTGGTTGGCGATTGGTTCTTGTTTTGTTTCTTCCCATAGTTTCCCATGGTTGGTGATTCTTTCCGGCTCGGCCATCTGATCTTCAGTATAGAGCCAGCAAAGACACTTGTTGATTGATAAAGGTCTGCAACAGGCTGTTGGAAATATTCTTTGTGACCCACCCGCTGGTCAAGTTTCTGATCCGTATAGAACAGCTGACTGACTTGACGTGTTTGTATTGCAAATTCCGACCGAATTTTATTGTTGATGCTGAGTGACAGCGGAAGATTTCCAGATTGGTTTCAGGTTGATGATGGATGTGTTTCTCCGCCTTCCCGATTCTCGCCCGATTTGACATCCTCGTGCGTTCCGACTGCCTGTAGTTGAGACAATGCTCCCTAGATCAGTGAGTGAATGAAGTAACCTCATTCAAATCCCTCCCGTTGATGGTGATTGGGACTGTTGTTGTCTGTTGTTTGGTTGGTCGGTTATTTTCATCACCTCCGTCTTGTCTATGTTCACCTGGAGTCCTGTCTTCGCCGGCTGCTTCTTCGACCAGTTTGTCGGTTTTCGCTTGTAAGCCTCCGATTTCAGTGTGACATCAAACATAAATCGTCCACGCGCGAAATCTAGGTGTTCTAGGTTCTTCATGTCGGTCCAGGATATCCCTGTGTGCTCGTTTCCCACTCACTTTCTGACGCATAATTCAGTCAGTCCACCACAATTAGGAATATCATTGATGATAGATAATAATAATAACCGTTGTCTTTATTGTTAATTTACTAACTGGATGCAATACTGTAGTAAAATGCTGAGAATTCTATTCTGTATCGCAAGTACTGTTTTGAAATAAAGCTATAATTACTATTGTCTGACTCCTGTGTTTACTCCAAACACCTCACTGAGTTTTCC
Organism: Trichobilharzia regenti; assembly: GCA_944472135.2. Classification (NCBI taxonomy): domain Eukaryota; kingdom Metazoa; phylum Platyhelminthes; class Trematoda; order Strigeidida; family Schistosomatidae; genus Trichobilharzia; species Trichobilharzia regenti. Next base: position 120,956,985 of record OX235264.1, on the reverse strand, counting down.
GTTGTGGATCACTTGACATGTGCCGTTGTCGTACAGCTGTTGAATAAGATTGATGAATATTTGGGGTAAGCCGTAGTACTCGAGTAGTTTCCAAATTATTTCGCGGTCAACGCTGTCGAAAGCCGTTTTTGGAATAAAGTAGATTAATGTTATTATTTGTCTTTACTTTCGACCAAGTGGATCCCACTGGTGATGAACTTTTCATTAGAACTCCAGGCAACTTGGTTATACAGCCAGTCAATGGCAAGCATCAAATGATATTGATCCATGATCAAGTTTGAAAAAAAGTCAAATCCTTGCAAACAGACACTTGAAAAGTTCATTTTTAATTAGGTGCTCATTTATGGCTCTATTATGATATGTGTGTATCGTTCTATAATCTATAATGGTTTGATTTTCTCCTCATACTATCTCCTCTCTGTGTCACCCTCGGACTCATGCAAAACTCGTTGTTTCGCATTCAGGATCTACACAAGAGCTTGGCTGGTGTGTAATGTCACTTAACGGTTCCTTCAACATTTATAGAATTCATCCTTAATTACTTTTGCCTATTTGTTGGTGAAAAGTTTCTTGGTTGATTTGTTGCATTGCAAGTGTTATTAATGGTTTATTCTGTTGATGAAAGTCTGCGGTGGTCTGTTAGAAATTCTTTTTGTGATGCATAGAATTACTTGACTGTCTTGAAATATGGTCCACCGACAGAGACAGGGCTCTCGAGTGATTGCACCACAGTATGATACTGCATGCCAGTCTCATCTCACAACAGTCAGGGATAAGTGTGATCGGTTCTCCTGAAGACCAATACCCAATCAATGGGTTTACCATTATGTGATTTTATAGGAAGATGCAGACTTCCTGGTTGGAGTCCTCGAGACGATTAACACCAATGAAGTCTGGAGACAAATGAGTATAGTTCGTTATTTGTGTAATATCAAATTAACAGAAGTTATGATTCGTAGGTCATTAAAGTCCAATCAATAGGGTAACTGTTCAACAGACTAACCTCGTGACCCTGGCGAAATCAGCTGAAAAGTCTAAAACATGGATAAAACAGCTATGTAGTATTCCATGGTGGTTTCAAGTGATTCTCTAACCCAACTCAATTCTTCACTTTAGACTAAATCTTTTAAAAAACCCTGTGAAAGAGCACATGCTTTTAATTTGAAATTGTTGAAGGTTTCAACTTCCATTCCTTCATGATACCGGTTGAATTTTTTGAGTAGTTTGTGGGGTCGTGAATGCGAGTGTCTCATTCAACTTTAATCATACATTTAATAAAGCCAACTATTCGTCGGGTATTAAGACAGATTACATCCATTGCAGGTGTAGTGATTGAACGAACTTCTTCTGTGTGTTTATTATATTTGAGTCATATGAAAAAGAGAAGACGTTCTATGAAGAGACTCTTTTCGGCGAATTCATTCACTTAGCTGTAAAATCGCATTTATATGTAATTATTTTGTGTGTGTGTGTGTACATGAGGTCTGTCAAGTTTAGATAATTGATCAGGTAATAAAAGAATGATCTATTAAAGCAACAAGGTTAATTAGACAGCAACTAAGGTAAGATTGAGTTAGTAAGTTAGATGACGTAATATAAAACCTCGCCTAGATTACTAGCTCGCTAGTTTTCTAGCCGGTCCCAAGCCCGGATAAAGAAGGAGGGTTGGGGCGTGGTGCTAGCAACTCCACCCCCAAAACTTAATCAAATCGCTAAAGAAACTTCATTGCACAAATATATTAAAAATTCTAAAAATATAAACAGTAACCTTATTTTTAGCTGGAATCGGGGAAGTGAAATGAGGCAGGCTGGTGAAAGCCTTCGGGAAGCCAGCCAGCCGATGTAGCTTCTTTCGATGAAAGCAAAAATAAGGATGGGAACGTGAAATGTTCGTATAATGTACGAAAGTGGAAAGGCTGCTCAGGTAGCCGCAGAAATGAGAAGATTTAGAATAGAAGTGTTGGGAATCTGCGAGAGCAGTATGGAACGGATCTGGAACGTGCCAACTACCAACTGGAGAGACAGTAATCTATTCCGGTCACCCAGAGGATAATCACGAGCACACCGAGGGAGTGGTCATCATGATGTCACCAACAGCTGCCAAAGCCCTCATGCAGTTGGAACCAACATCCTCCAGGATAATGACAGCTAGGTTCAACTCAAAAGGAAGGAAAGTTACAGTCATTCAATGCTATGAGCTTACAAACATCTCAGAACAAGAGAAGAAGGAGGATTTCAACAGACAATAATCAAACAGTAATGGAAAACTTCCCAAACGGTGATATCAAAATCCTGATGGGTGATATGAATGCGAAGCTGGGAGGAGACAACACAGGAAGAGAACTCACCATGGGTCGCGAGGCTCTTGATGAAATGAACGACAACGGTGAACTCTTCTCAGACTTCTGCGCCTTCAATGATTTGGTGATTGGTAGGAGTGTGTTCAGAAACAGGGATATACACAAAGTGACATGGATTTCACCAGATGGACACACCAAAAATCAGATAGACTTCATTTCAATTTCAAGAAAGTGGAGACGGAGCCTACTGGACACAAGATCGAGGAGAGGGGCAGATGTGGGTTCAGACCACTATCTAGTACTAGGGACTTTCAAGGTGAAGCTAAAAGACTTGAGGATAGCTGACGATAGGCCACAATGCAAGTTCAACACTCAAAAACTGAAGGACACAACCACAAAGGACACTTTCACTGCAACTATCAGAGCAAAGCAGGAAACACTACGTGACATCACGAAAGAATCAAGTGTGGAGGACCATTGGAACTCTCTGAAGGTGATTTTCAACGAAACGTGTTCAATGGTTCTAGGAAGAAAGAAGAGACAAGACAAGAAATGGCTCTCAACGGACACTTGGAAGCTAATAGAGGAGAGGAGAATGGTGAAAGAGAAAATGATTCAATGCAAGGACGGACAAGAGAAAAAGACGCTGAGCTCAACTTACACAGCACTGGACAAAGAAGTGAAGAAGAGTGCTACGAAGGACAAAAGACGATTCTACGACAACCTGGACACTGAAGCTGAGAAATCAGCAGGCAAAAGGGACCTGAGGACACTATATCAGATAACCAAATCTCTATCCAGGATGAGATCAACACAATCGAAACCAAAAAGACAGCCAAGGGAACCCAATTACCAAGGAAGAAAAACAGATTAAACAATGGGCGGATCACTTCAAAGGACTCTTGAACCGACCATCACCTGCAACCCGCCCAGAAATACCAACAACAGCGCGCACACAACTGCAAGTTGACACCAATCCTCCAACGAGAGCTGAAGTCTTGAACGCAATCAAGTTTTTGAAAGCTGGAAAAGCAGCCGGACCAGATGGAATACCCCCTGAAGCACTGAAAGCGGACCCAGAGACTACAGCAGACATGCTGACTCCATTATTGCAAAAGGTCTGGAAGGAGGGAAAGGTGCCTACCGACTGGAGGAAAGGTTACTCGTGAAACTACCAAAGAAGGGCGACTTACGCCTCACTCTGCAAGAACTGGCGAGGAATCATGCTCCTATCGACGCCAAGTAAAATCCTGAGTCGCATCGTCCTGGAGAGATTAAAGGACGCACTGGAGACAGAACTCCGACCAGAACAAGCTTGATTCAGGAAAGGCAAATCATGTACTGACCAAATTGCAACTCTACGCATCATCATCACAGAACAAAGCATGGAATGGCGATCAAACCTCTACCTCAACTTTATAGACTTTGAGAAGGCCTTCGACAGCGTTGACCGTGAAGTAATTTGGAAATTACTCGAGTACTATGGCGTACCCCAAATATTCATCAACCTTATTCAGCAGCTGTACGACAACGGCACATGTCAAGTGATCCACAACGGAAAACTCAGTGAGGTGTTTGAAGTAAACACAGGAGTCAGACAAGGGTGCTTACTATCACCAATGATATTCCTAATTGTGGTGGACTGGATCATGCGTCAGACAGTAGGAAACGAGAAGAGAAACAGTTATATATATCGTGGACCGACGTCAAGAACCTAGAAGACCTGGATTTCGCGCGTGGATAATTTATGTTTGATGTCACACTTAGTCGAAGAATTACAAGCGAAAACTGACAAACTGGTCGAAGGAGCAGCAAAGACAGGACTCCAGGTAAACATAGTCAAGACGGAGGTTATGAAAATAACCAACCAACAACAGCAACAGCATCCAACGTCAATCACCATCAACGGGAGGGATTTGAAAGAGGTTACTTCATTCACTCACTGATCTAGGGAGCATTGTCTCAACTACAGGAGGAGCGGACGAGGATGTCAAATCAAGAAGGCGAGAAACACATTCATCAACTTGAAACCAATCTGGAAATCTTCGTCACTCAGCATCACCAACAAAATTCGGATTTTCAATACAAACGTAAAGTCAGTTCTTCTATACGGATCAGAAACTTGGCGGGTCACAAAGAATATTTCCGAAAGGCTGCAGACCTTTATTAACAACTGTCTTCGCTCGCTCTATACTGAAGATCAGATGGCCGGGCCGGAAAGAATCACCAACAAGGAACTATGGGAACAAACAAAACAAGAACCGATCGCCCAACAAATATGCAGGAGAAAGTGGAGATGAATCGGACACTCGCTGAGGAGACCGCTGGGTGACATCGCGCATCAAGCCCTCGAGTGGAACCCGAAAGGGAAGCGGCGTGTGGGACGTCCAAGGGTGACATGGAGGAGATCGTGTGAAGAGGAGTTGAAAGAGTATGGACTAACATGGATGCAGGCGAAAAGTACAGCAGAAGACAGAAGCAAATGGAGACGTGCAGTTGAAGCCCTATGTTCCACTAGGAACCCAAGGGAGCAATAATAATAATAATTAATTTATATGCTATCGAACTATGAAAAAGAAGAAAGAGAAGGAGAGTGAGAGAAGACAGTGTTAGCTTGTACGTCAACATGGAAACTCAAGAAGGTTAGAGTTCATCAAACTGATAACTTACACAGTGAGCTGAGTTCACTAGTGTGCATAACTCATCAGTGTAATGAAAGTAATACGGTTACCAAGGCAGTAAGTGATTGACTACACTCTCTCTGTCTGTGTGCATAAATTTGGTCTGAGACGTTTGATTGCAATTGCTTCAACAGCAAATCATAGTAAATTCGCTGTCCTTTGTATGTTGAATATTTTGAAAGATTTGGAAATCTCGACAAAATGACCCGTATCCACATGGTTGGTTTATGGTAATTTCACTTTGTAAAATCTACTTCCTTTTAAGCGTAAGTTTCTTGGAATATGCTCTGAAAATCGGAGAGAAGCCTTACCTTCTTTCTGTCCCTCTAATGTACTTGCTGATGCAGGTGCATGTGAATTTATAACTGAAGTTGGAGGTAACATCAGCAGGCTACTTATTCAGTTTCGTTTGGCTTATAGAACATGTAGTGCTGCTGTATGGTGTCACCAGGTTAGCTGCAGTTGGGAAGCATCTTTTTATGCCTCCTTTCATCTTCTTGTCAATCTTTTGTGATACTGCTTCTCCTTTGATTGGGGTTAGGGGAGGCAAATGAACTATTGGATACTTCGCTTTCTCACCTCTTTCTTTGCTGTACTTTAGTATAAATCCTTTTGGATACCTATTTTCCTTAAGACATTTTTCAACAAAGCTTGATTCTTCTTCTACCTTGTTGGGCGAAAATAACTTCCTGGCTGTGTCGTGCAATGTCCTTACTAATCCCCGTTTATAGCTTAATGCACAGAAGGTGTTGTAGTGAAGGTATTGTCCAGTCCAGTTTCTTTTCTGAAGATGGATTTTTCAACCGTTCCATCGTCTCTTCTTTTTACATTTAGGTCCAGGAAAATGGACTCATCGTTGTGTTCATATTCCATAGTGAATTTAATGTTTGGATGGATCTCATTAAGGTGGTCAAATATTACGGGTGCCTGACTCATTTCGTTACCAACAACAAACGTATCATCGACATATCGACGATAGCGTCACTCAGTCATAGTTTGACAGTATATAAATTGATGGTGACTTAAACTAAAAATTCTAATGCTTATATTCTGGATGCGTTCATCTTATAATGTTTTCTCTATTACCTTTCCCTTTCGGGTTCGAGTGGCGGCGAGTTGGTCTTGAGTGTGAGGGTGAAATGGAGGAGGTCATGTGGAGAGGAGATGAAAGCATGTGGGTAGACGTGGAGCCAAGTGAAAACGTTGCCATTGAACTGGACGTAATGGAGATGTGAGGCTGAAGCCGTATGTTCCTCCACGAACTAAACGAAACAATAATAATAATATATGTAATAATAAGAAACACTTTATCCCGAACAATAATAATCATACACAATGGAAACTTTCAACATTACGTTATCAGATGAAAGAGAGGGTGAAAATATCCAGTTATCAGGTTGGCAACGAAAGACTGATAACCGCTTTTTTCTGAACATATAAACAAGGTTTCAGGAGCTTCATGGAGATCTCTTCAGAAAACTTGAGGAGAATTGAACTCTTTTGTCTGTCGATAATTTTTTAACGATCTTATGACCTCCACCTCATGACCCGTGTCAGGGAGAAACCTAGCGATGGTACTGTTGAAAGCATTTGTTCCCCTTAGACATGGGCTTCTTGGTACATGTTCAGAAAATCGTAGATATGCCCTTCTTCTTTCTGTTCTTCCAATGTAACTGCTCCCACAGATTCACGTAAATTTGCATATACAGTTGGAGTTAACATGAGAAGGATATCTGTCGACTTTTGACTGAAAACAAAACACGTAGATCAGCGAAGAGTCTCTTTTCGGTGAATTCATTTTCTTAGCTGTACAATCGCAAATATATATGCATTGTTCTGTATGCATGTGTACATTAAGTTTGTCAAACAAAATTACAATTGGTTAAGGTTACTTTTAACTAAACAGGTGAAGGTTGGTAATACAAGTCAAGAAAATTAAGTGTTAATGAAACTAGGATAGTAACAAAGATGATGAGTTGTCACAAACAGTTGTTAAAAGAAGTTATGTAATAATAATATGAATAGTTTGATTGAGTGAGTTTTACTCAGGATGCACATAGAAACAAACTTTTGACTGCACCAGATAGCATATTGTTCGATGGAGGCGAACCAACTTAACTGTAGGATACGCTCCGGCTAGTGACATTCTCAATCTTCTGTTGACCATTTCTGCAATGTTTTCACCCTTAAAATCAAGTTGAATGAATAAAAACTTTTTCTTCACTATGATTTGCTTAATATTTGAGCCTTCAGATCTTCCGTACATGTTAATGAACCTCTGAGTTTAACTGTTGCCTTTCAACATCTTTCCGAGAATCATAAATGCTTCCTCTAATATCTATGTAAAGCCTAATCTCCTAGCTCTATAGTACAGAGGTTTGACTAGTCCACGTTTAAAGCTATTTGGACAAAAACTATTAAAATTTAGGTATTGTCCATTGCATGTAAGCATCCAGTCAATTTAACCTCTGGAGGTTACCATCTTCTAGGCTTTTCATGGCAGTGTCGAGGAAATGGAACTTTCGATCATTTTCATGTTCCATAGTAAATTCAGTATTGGTATGTGTTGTCTTTGAATAATCTGAGTAGGTTGGTAGGAAACATGACTTTTATTGTTGCACACTGCAAATGTGTCATCAGCATCGATGTCATGTGATTATAATTGATGCAATGATTATGAACAGCAATAAATTGTGTTTGAAACTTTGTCATCCAGTAAATAATACTGTTTCACTGTGTGATATATCTAATAAACAAACTAATATGGAATTACTTACTATCACAGTGCCCAAGTTTTACACATATATGAATATGTCTCTTCTTTCTATGATTTCAGTGGAACTCAGTACATTGTTACCCAATTAATAGTCATTCAGCATCTTGTGCATCTTACGCACCTCTCTTTTTTATTACGCAACTCCTTTACCATACGTTTACTTTGTTTAAACTGGAATTGCCTGTGAAAAATCTATATAAGCATAATTTTCCGAGCACTGTTCACTAATTATGCAATCTCCTGTGAATTGATATCACGTGAAATTTACAAATATGTTAAAACGTCTCTGTACATGAAGTCAATGATTTATTCAGGCTATAGGCGGCTAATGAGAAGTCAGAGAAATAAGCGGTGGTAGCAGATTATTCTGCAAAAGCTGTTGTTCTTGCTGTAATGCATTTGGCGCGAGGTGTCATTCGACTGTTTCCTGAATATATATGCCCAATTTATCTCCATTTTCTCCTGCATTTTTGTTGAACACTCGTTTCTTGGTTGGTTTGTAACCAGCCAGAGTTTCAAACTGCTAATTCTTTTGACTAGCTGGCCATTCGATCTTCAGTGTGGAGCTAGAGAAGGTGGCACCTGTTGGTGAAAGTCTTCAACAGGCTGTTGGAAATCCTTTTCGTGACGGGTGCGCAGTGCAAGTTTCTGAAGGACACGTATAGAAGGACCAACTTGACACTGGTTTTGAGGATTGTAATCTTGCTGTTTATGCTGAGGTGGAGTGCAGACGATTTCCAAACTGGTTACAGGTTGATGAAGGTGTATCTTGCCTTTCAGATTCCGACTGGCTTTCACATTTTCATCCTCTCCGCTTGTAGCTGAAACGATGCTTGCTGTCTAGAAGAGTGGGCAACCTCAGTTAAATATCTCCCGTTGATGGTGATTGGTGCTGGTTGTTGTTGTTGCAGTTGGTTGTTTGGTTATCTTCATCACCTCCCTTCGTCTTCTCTGTGTTCGCCTACAGTCCTGTTTTCACTGCCTGCCTGCATCTTCAGTCAGTTTGTGTTGGTTTTGGCTTGCAAGTCTTCGAGTTTGTGTGACATCATCCACGCGCAAAATCCAGATCTAGAGTCTTATTATCGGTGGTTCAACGTATTCCTGTCTTCTCACTCCTACCCACAGTCTGAAGTATAATCCAGTTTATCAAAATTAAGAATATCATCAGTGATAATAGGCAGACAGCCAGCTTGTCTTGTAACAACAGAAGACAAGGGCCAGGCAACAGATCGTTTTATTATGAAAATCAACACGTATTTATATATATTTCACATACATTATTATAGCTTATGCAAGTAGACAACGCAGGCTTCTGATTGGTTGCTTCGGGATTCCTCGAAAAATAGAGTTCTCTATCTGCGAATCATATTTTGCTACGTTAAGTCTCCTGTGATTGGTTGTTGAATCAGCCGTGCTCATATTTTCTCACGGCCTGCTCTCACCATAGTCTTACTCCTGTATGTACTTCAAACGCCTCGCGAAGAGTTTTCCGTTGTGGATCACTTGACACATGCCACTTTTATATAGCAAACTGTTTACATGAGGTTAATAAAGACTTGGGTACTGTACGTCGTAGTGTTGCAGTAGTTTCCAAATTACTTCTTTTGTATTGAATTCTAATTATTTTATTCTTCTTTCTTGTGTTTGATTTTCTTATGTTACTACCTAGAGCACGACTATTCAAAATTCACGCAAACAATCAAATAGCAAAGATAATAAGATATTCATTGAATTGAAAACATTGGAACCGAATAGTGTTTTTGTAAGTTCCTCTAACATATTTTAAATGTAAATCAAATTATCTAATTAATTGATTAATTAATTAATTAATCACCAATGCTCATTCTGGTTGTAGTGAACTGGATCACACGGAAGACCCTACGAAGTGGGAAAGATAGGTACACGTTGAGTCCTATTATGGGTAAAATTTATTTTGATAAAGTCTCATAGTATGCTATACAGTAATACTTACACCGACGACTATTTCATTATCGTCAACAATGAAGAAAATCTAGACGACGTCTTAAATTCCTTTAACAACTGCCACCCTGCAATTCAGTTCACGTTAAAGAAAGAGCCTAACTCCAAAATATCCTTTCTTGACGTTCAACTAACAAGACGACAACAGGAAGGAACACTGAGAAGATCCATTTACAGAAAGTCGACGCAGAACGGAAAGCTTACTAACTTTCACAGTTGGGTACCTATATACACGAAACTAAAATTGATCCGTTCACTCAGCTATAGGGTTGGCAGAATTTGCACCCCTGATACCATGGAAGATGAACCAGACAATCTGAAGAGAATCCTCGTCGACAATTGTTATCCAAGACGGTTTGTTGCAGATTCCATGAGTCCTAGACCGCGAAAGCCGCCCATGCTTGGCGTCCTGAAAAAGCTCCTCTGCATGAATCTTCAATTCGACGGAGACACATCTGCAGAAACATTGAAAAATCGACTGTCGCGTTCAATTAAGAAAACCTTCTTCGCAGCTGAACAAAGACTAACCTTCTCCACAAAACCTGTTATTCGTACTAACGTGAAGGATAAGCTACCACTGTTGACTAGTCTCATCAGTGTCTATCGGCCAATTCACCTGCTCATGTTGAGCCAGGTATGTCAGCCGTACCGAGCGTTTTCTTTCTTTCTAAATGTATCACCGAACACTTACCTGCATGGTTTCACAAAGCAGAAAAACGATGCCCCCACAGCTCTATCTTAGAACATCTGATAGATTCCGGACACCAAGCTACACCCCAAACAAACTTCAAAGTCGTCTATAGAAAACAAAGCAGTCTTCCTAAACGCGTACGAGTCAAGCTTCTCCAAACCACAGTAATATTTACTGATGACGTTTTGAGCACAATTTATTGCTTCTCATAATCATATCAAGTTACTCACTCAACTTCCTAACTTCGTTTATATAATTCCATTACTTTCCATCACTTGATTTGACTGGTTGGTACAAGTGTTTTCTATATTTCCGGTATGAGTAATGAGTCATTGCATCCTGTTGCATTAGTTGCATAAGTAGACTCGATGAACAAGGATTAAGTAATCAACCTCTCAATCTCTCTCCACCTAGATACCACCTACCTGTATTACTTACTGCTTAGAATTTTAGCCCTCTCCTTCCCAATCCATTGTCTGTGATTGTGCGTTGTTAATGCCTGCAGTGCAATATAGTGCTGAGCTTTTTTATAAATTACTTATCTCCGCGAGAGGCGTCAACCAGTCTAACCCCAGCTAAATTCTTATGTTCCGACAATCTGATTACCCCGATCTACTAGTCTGATCTATGTAGTTGATCTCTCAGTCATTGCAAGGTATTTTGTGAATTATTTTATTTTATTGGGTCAACAGGGCCTTTTAACCTACAGATCTTGTTTCTGAATGAGTTTGTAGGTTTGAATACCACCGTAATTCCTGCTCTATTGATAATCCTACGTAGGGCTGCAGATGTCCCTATCTGATTGTATTTGATCAATAACACTCATATTATTTGTGAATGTACTTTATCTTATATTGATTTTTATTCAAATGTCTAATCGCATCAATTTTCACTCATGTATATAAATGAAGGAAAAAAGTTGTGTGAATGAGTGACTTGATATGATTATGAGCAGTAATAATTTGTGCTCGAAGCGTTATCATCACTTAATATTACTGTACAACAAACACTGTGTGATTTTATCAAAATAAAATCTTATCTATTATGAAGTTGTACTCTCCCACCACAGTGCTTAAGTTTTATACTTATATCAATAAAAAGACGGTGAAATTTTAGAACGTTTTTCAGAAAAGGGCCAACAAATGTCCAGAGTTAGTGAAATCTTTGATACTGTGCACACATATGAACTACCTAAAAATTCATCATTCGACAGTCTACTGATGCGCGATTCGACAACTTGTCAACATTATCAACATTGTCAGGATTATCTTATCAGCCTTATTTAATCAAATCTCAAAGTGGTAACATTTGTGTTTTTGTCTTTTCCCATTCCCATCAGGGACTGGAATCCATTGTCTTTGAACCATTCGGTGGGACAACTTCAGTTTCATTAGTCTCAGATGGTGCAGAATGTGTAGCGATAAGTAAAAAATTTTTTATTGAACACTGTCCAACAAACTTTATGAATTGGTTAAGATCTAAGGTAAGTAAGCATATTCATGGAAATTAATTTTTGAACTAATTGGTTTTCAAAAGAATGGATACTGAACAAAGAATACTCTTTTCTATAACCTGCTCTTCTTCATCAGGTTCTCTAGTTGTATATCCATCCATTATAGTGAATGAATGAATGAATTAGTGTTATGAACAACATTAATGTTGCTGTTTAAATAACATAGAATCAATAATATTGACAGATTACAGTCCAACAGCATCAACATAACAATACACACGGAATGTCAGAAAAATTAGGAAGGATAATATTAAAAGTTTATATACGAAGACTGTAATGGTTACTTTCAGTGGTCACCAGTGGCTGAGTGGCCTAATAACTAGCCGCATAGCTTGAAGATTTCAGGTTCGAATCCTGGTTGGGTCACAGATGCGTATGTCAGAATAGTCTAAGACAAGGAAGAAATGGTCGTCCAATACTTCCGGGATTCCAGTGGCTCTCTAGATGAAGTCAATTCGTGATCAATCTTGAAAATTAGTCAGTCAGTATATAAATCAGTAAAACAGTTAGCCGATTAACCGATAAGTAAACAGTTTCAAGTCCTTTTTATCACTCACAGATTATTCAACTATTTAAGAAATTATTTTGGTATAAGGAATAGAATTTAGACATTATGGTAAAAATATAATTTAATATTACTCAAGTTTATTCGATGTAACACAGTGATGTTACAACACTAAGTGATAACTGGATGATATTTTGAGTATAGTTTATTGATCATTATGATGTCACAAGTTGCTTACATGACTTTCTAACTAGCTTTACAAGTCCTTAATCCCTCTTGTTTTGCAGCACAGTTCGCCATATATCCGAGAGGTAGGTAGAGAGGGAAAATCAGTTGGCGAGGTTGTCTAGTTAAATCGATTGAGATAATTAGGACATGTGACACGAATGTCTAGCCACCAATCGCCTTCCTTGACGGGTCGGGTGGGTAGTGTTAGCTGCTGACATATAATGAATGAAGTTGAAAAAGAGGCAGTGACGGCCAGACGAGAGAATATGTCTTCATCATTCAATGAAATCCATAACCGTTAGTTTGAGCTAGCCAACTAGCCAGTCAAGTAGGGATGTGTTGACAGCTGTCTGGTTGGTGTCCTCGGGATAACAGGAACCAATAATGGATGGAGGCAATTGGTGGTATGGCCCAAAATCTTCTTCGCTCAGTGATGGCTAGCACAGATGCATTCACTCTTTGTGATTTGTCATATCGAACAAAACTGTATTGTTCAATAGTAATATTATTCATTTCACCTAGCTTACATTTCTGTTTAACATCCGTCTTCTGATGAGTCTCTCTTTACTTTCTTGTCTTGGTTTGTGTGTTAAATGGAGAGGAAGAGTGGCAACTTTCACTGGTGTATATCTGTGCATAGTTTTATGTCGAAAACAATCAATAAATCAAGCATATGCTTTCAGTAATTTCGACTGCAGATGTCTGGTATTGATTCAGTTAACAAAGTTTCAGTGATTAACCTATCTCTCCACCTAACCATATCACTTCCTAATAATTTCACCCTGTTCCACCATACTGTGATCGCTTGATCTTTTCTGATCTTACCACAATTATATTTATTTGTAGAAAGATGTTTCTTCCAACCTTCCATATAAAGAGGTTCAGACAATTGGTGACACTCAATGTCCACTTGCTAAGTTTGTTAATTCTTGTATCCTACCCCTCCCCCCAACCTACCTTATTCTTTCCTGGAATGCCGATGAATGACTTTGTTATACTGAGACGAGCAGTTAAAAAAGCTGTCAACATGATAAGTGCAGGTGTCTCTAAACAAACACTTAAACTTATACTCTCTTCGGACTCTCAACACCCTCTTTATTTATAACTATATTCTTGCATTTAATCAGGTAGGACAAAAGAAGTACCCAGACTAGCCACTTCTGATTGTATCTGCCAATTCAACTGCGCCTGTGGAGCAACGAGTTATATTAGCCTTTGCTCGAGAAACTTGACTTTTCGTGCTCCTCTGGAACATCTGCCAGTGAGGCTAAGCGAAGGGGTATTAAAAGCCATCAACAGGTCGACATTAGACCATCTGGTGCAAACCGGACACAAATCAGGCCAGCGTTGAAGAATCCTTCTCTATTATCTACCGGGTACAAAATATATTGTTTGGAGGATTTCATGAGTTAGACAGCCATTGAAAAACCTGGGAGTACTGGACAGCTGTTTCGTCCTAGTTTGGGACTCCTCATCAGTACGCATGCATCGCTGGGTTTCGAACCCAGGACCTTTTGGCTGCAAGGCGAGCTCGTGTACTTGCGGCCCTAGTGGGAAGCCGTGACCAGCAGGGAGCAGCATGTTGAAGGTGAAGCAGAAACTCATCGAAGAAGACATTGCGAAGTGGTCACGCTATGTCATGAATTAGCAGAAGTTAGAATTCATGGGCCCTTGGATCTGCTCCAAGTGGCTCAATGGTTTACAATCTCACCTTATAACCAGAAGATCCTGGGTTCGACGCCTCGTGGAGGTGCGTACTCCTGAGGAGTCCTGATGAGCTAGAATGAAGCAGCTGTCCAGTACTCCCAGGTTTTCCAATGGCTGTCTAACTGATGTCACCTCATAATGAAATCCTTCAACCAATCAAACTAAATCCCTACAAAAACCAAAACTTGAAATTTACAAAATATATTGTCAATAACAGCATAGTACCTACTCCAGACAGCAGTGGCTATCTCGATTCGCGTGAAGTATCCATTGCTTTGTGAGCAGAAGAAGCAAGTCTGTCTGTTTTCGACATAGAACTTTGCACAAATGTGCGGAAGTTCAAGTCGCCACATTCCGTGTAGCACGCGAAGCAAGAGAAGAAAGTACAAGAAAAGCATAATAGAAACAGTGAGCAGAGGTGTGAGACAAAGGAGTAATAAAGAAGAACAAAACAGTTTCATTGGAGATCATAAGTCACAGGGAGTGGATGCATCTGCGCCACTGAGAACGATTTTGAGCCATGTCACCAATTGTTTCCAACCATAGATTTTTACCGTCCCGAGGACCCCAGCCTGGAAGTCTACACCTTTCTACGTGGCTTAGACCAACTGTTGTGGATTTCATTGACTGGTGCCAAGTTTTTGTTTGACCGCCGCTAGCTTTTTTCCAGCCTGACCCTATATCCGCTAACATTGCTCGTCGAGGGAGGCGATGGCTTACGTAACACATGTCCTAACCATCTCAGTCTTTGTAGCTTCACGACTTCGTCGATTGATTTCCCCTGTTTACCTAGAACTCTACGCCTAACCTCCATGTTGCTCACCTTATTATGCCACTTTACACGGGAAATAGAACGCAGGCACCTATGATCAAAGACAGCTAGTCTTTTCATGTCTTCCACTCTCAGTGGCCAGGTCTCACAACCATAAAGGAGGACGGAGCGGACTGATGAGCAGTACACCCGCCCTTTGGTCGATAGTCGAACATCTCGTCTACGCCAGAGTCGGCGTAAACTAACAAATGCGAAACGAGCCCCTTGTATTCGTGCTGAGATTTCGTCAGAGATCAACCCGTTGGGGCTGATGGTACTTCCCAAATAAGTGAAGCGGTCAACGTGCTCTACCACTTCACTTCCTATTTTTAAACTAGGCGTCGATGTAGTCCAGTCCTGTAACATCATCTTGCATTTGGCGGGAGCGAATCGCATGCCAAACATTCGTAGATTGCGGCTCAAGGTGTTTAGAAGACTCTGCATTTCGTCAGCGTCTTCGCCTAGAAGGACTATATCGTCTGCATATTCCAAGTCAACGAGATTATTCCCCGGTAGCAAGTCAATCCCTGAGTCGCTGAAGTCACCTAGGGTTAAGTCCATTAACACATCTATGATGAAGTTGAATAGAAAAGGAGATAATGGGCATCCTTGACGGACACCACTGGTCGTCATCAGTTCAGATGACAGCTCGCCGTAAGCCCTCACCTGGCTGTATGAGTACGAGTAGAGTGCCTTAATCAGTGCAATATATTTTCTCGGAATTCCCTTTACAGCCAAGCATCTCCAGAGAACTTCTCGATCGACAGAGTCGAATGCTGCCTTTAGGTCAAGAAATATAATGACTGTTGGACGCCGGTAGGAATGCCTATGTTCTAGAATCTGTCGGAGGGTGAAGATATGATCAATACACCCTCTTCCTGGTCTAAAGCCTGCCTGGCTCTCTCGTGTTTGTGCTTCCCGAGCACCACTCAGTCTACGCATGATTATTGAGCCTAAGACTTTAGATACTATATTAGTCAAGCTAATCCCTCTGTGATTATCACAGGAAGACTTGTCTCCCTTCTTGTATATGGGGATAATCAGTGACTTACACCAACCCGATGGGACTTCTTCTGATTCCCAGACGCTGCCTAGTACCTCAGTTAATCCGGACAGTAAGCTGTCTCCACCGTACTTAAATACCTCTGGCGTCATTCCATCAGGTCCCGCTGCTTTGCCTAGTTTCAGATTGGTGACAGCTTTAGTAACCTCAGTTAGTGACGGAGGACCTGTGTCTATATCCCATTCAGGGAGGTGTTGGATGCTCGGAAGGTTGAGCGTGGCTGTGGGCAAATTAAACTGCTCCTCATAATGCTCTTTCCAACGATCCAGTCGTCTATCCTGGGAGCTAATTATAGTGCCATTTTTTTCCGAGATTGTCTCACTGATGATTTGTCTTCTCCCACCCGTTTCCCTGATGAGTCCAAAGAGTTGCCTGGTGTTGCCTATCCTCGAAGCTTTCTCCATCTCTTTGGCTTTTGTCGCCCACCACTGTTCACGGTCCTTGCGGAGACTTTTCGTAAGTTTCCTCTTGTGCAGCTTTCGCTCCTCATTGAATTCGGAGCTCGCCGGAATAAGTCTTCTAGCATCTATCAGTTCGGATGAGGCGGTGGAGATCCAGTGGTTTTTACTCACCTTTGGGTTTACCTTATTCACAGCTTTTACAGCTGTATCTATGGCTGCCTGGATATTTTTCCAAGCTTCTTCAGGGTGAGCACAGCTGTCGAACACAGATATGTGTTTAGCTAGTTCTTCCTGAAATACGGATTTAGTTTCCTGATCGAGCTGGGGACGTGATGGTTTTACCGCCAGCTGTTTCCTACGTCCGTTCAGTCGTAAGCACACCCGAGCGCGGACCAGTGCATGGTCGGTATCTACGCACGTGTTCCAGAAGGAGCGACAATCTCCTACCGACCCACGCCAACGATAGCTTATTGCTATGTGGTCTATTTGTGTCCAGCGTTGGTTTGATGAAGGGGGTCTCCAAGTCAAACAGTGTCTCTCCTTGTGTTTAAAGTTAGTGCTTACAAGAAACAAATGATTATCAGAGCAGAACTGTAGGAGACGGTCACCGTTGTCGGTTCGCTGGCACGGAGCTCCATAGGTGCCACCGACATCCTTCTCAGATTGACACAATTTCCCTACTTGAGCGTTAAAGTCACCAGCTAGAACGACTATGTCTGAGCGTTTAGCCTTTCTCACCAAACTAGACAGCTTTTGGTAGAACTCATCCTTCGTTTCATCTGAACTGCAGTCAGTGGGGGCGTAGGCGGAGATTACGAAAAGGCATCGGCGAGTAGTGCAGTCCTTCCTCCTTCTTACTGATCCGTTCAGGCGGACAGCACACATTCGGCTATCTACCGGGATCCAGTCAAGCAGTGTTCAGCCACTACTACTGCCCTTGCCTTTAGACGAGACTGCAAATTCATGAATTTGTAATATTATCTTTCGTAATGTGTTTCCTGACATTCAGTGTATTGTTATGTTGATCTTATTGAACTGTAATCCATTGATATTATTATTGATTGATTCGATGTTATTTGAACAACATTAATGTTGTTGTTAAAACAGCTAATTCATTCACTATTATGGATGCATAACTGCAGAACCTGGTGAAGTAGAGCTTATCGAAAAGAGTATTTTTTGCTCAGTAACCATTCTTTTGAAAGAAAATTTGATATCTTTATGTAGAGAAATTATGTACACCTTATATAAGAATTGTCATTCTCACAGATCTCCCGTGTTGCGAGCTACTTCTGTCCTTCGTGATTTGTGTCTTGTTTTTGTGCCTCGCATGTTTTGTTACAATACTGGTTGGTTCATTTGCTCTCTCTCTCTCTTCCTCTCTGTGACGTCAAATCCATCTCTGTGCTAATAGATATTTTTTGTCTGGAGATAAACGTCTCTTCTCACTACTACTGATAAATCTTCTCAGTAGCACATACCAAACAGATAAATTTTTCGTCCCTTACAATATAATGTGAAGAGAACATTAAATGCAACGTTGTACTGTGGTGAGAGATGTCTGCAAGATATCCCGAATTGAAGTCATGAGAAAAAACAAGAATAGAGCCTAACCTTGACGAACTCAATAATCAATCACAGCACACTTAACTTGTACAAATACTATTCGCAGATATATGGCTTAACATCCTGAGAAACGGTTACGAGCAGTACGGAATAACCTTGAGCAAGAAAACAAACAATCAGAAGACCCTATTTCCCTGCAAGTAATAACGAATAATAATGTACATAAAAATATATAAATACCTCTTGATTTTCTCAATAAAGGATCTGTTGCTTGGCCCTTGTCTTCTGTCGTTACAGTAGTACATGCTGATAACTGCACACTGATTCAGTAAAAGTTCTATTTGGGATAATATCATTTCCATCATTATTAAAATGCTAGAACAAAAAAATTAATGATTGTCTCAGAGAACTCATAAGTAACAATGTTAAGAAAACCTCGTGAGAAAAGATATATGGCACTACTATACAACTGCCTTGGTGGATCCATTGCAGAATACACGCTACCTATGCGGAAGGTCAGGGTTCGATATCAAGCCGACACACACATAAAATCCCTCCTAGCGAATAATAAGATCGCGATTGAGGGGAGTTGTGGCGTGAGGCTAGGAAAACTACAGCACAAAAATAACATCCTCAGCTTCTGAAATTTTGAAGATTCATATATCATTCGGAACAGAGAAGAATGTAATATAAGAATTCATCAAATTTCGGTAGAACTCGTCAGCTGAATACTCTACATACACGAATATATATACTTTTGAAATTACATTGGGAGATATAAGACTGATAAGTTGAATACTCTACGATTTAATGAATTCATCAAATTTCGGTAGAACTCGTCAGCTGAATACTCTACATACACGAATATATATACTTTTGAAATTACATTGGGAGATATAAGACTGATAAGTTGAATACTCTACGATTTAATGAATTCATCAAATTTCGGTAGAACTCGTCAGCTGAATACTCTACATACACGAATATATATACTTTTGAAATTACATTGGGAGATATAAGACTGATAAGTTGAATACTCTACGATTTAATGAATTCATCAAATTTCGGTAGAACTCGTCAGCTGAATACTCTACATACACGAATATATATACTTTTGAAATTACATTGGGAGATATAAGACTGATAAGTTGAATACTCTACGATTTAATGAATTCATCAAATTTCGGTAGAACTCGTCAGCTGAATACTCTACATACACGAATATATATACTTTTGAAATTACATTGGGAGATATAAGACTGATAAGTTGAATACTCTACGATTTAATGAATTCATCAAATTTCGGTAGAACTCGTCAGCTGAATACTCTACATACACGAATATATATACTTTTGAAATTACATTGGGAGATATAAGACTGATAAGTTGAATACTCTACGATTTAATGAATTCATCAAATTTCGGTAGAACTCGTCAGCTGAATACTCTACATACACGAATATATATACTTTTGAAATTACATTGGGAGATATAAGACTGATAAGTTGAATACTCTACGATTTAATGAATTCATCAAATTTCGGTAGAACTCGTCAGCTGAATACTCTACATACACGAATATATATACTTTTGAAATTACATTGGGAGATATAAGACTGATAAGTTGAATACTCTACGATTTAATGAATTCATCAAATTTCGGTAGAACTCGTCAGCTGAATACTCTACATACACGAATATATATACTTTTGAAATTACATTGGGAGATATAAGACTGATAAGTTGAATACTCTACGATTTAATGAATTCATCAAATTTCGGTAGAACTCGTCAGCTGAATACTCTACATACACGAATATATATACTTTTGAAATTACATTGGGAGATATAAGACTGATAAGTTGAATACTCTACGATTTAATGAATTCATCAAATTTCGGTAGAACTCGTCAGCTGAATACTCTACATACACGAATATATATACTTTTGAAATTACATTGGGAGATATAAGACTGATAAGTTGAATACTCTACGATTTAATGAATTCATCAAATTTCGGTAGAACTCGTCAGCTGAATACTCTACATACACGAATATATATACTTTTGAAATTACATTGGGAGATATAAGACTGATAAGTTGAATACTCTACGATTTAATGAATTCATCAAATTTCGGTAGAACTCGTCAGCTGAATACTCTACATACACGAATATATATACTTTTGAAATTACATTGGGAGATATAAGACTGATAAGTTGAATACTCTACGATTTAATGAATTCATCAAATTTCGGTAGAACTCGTCAGCTGAATACTCTACATACACGAATATATATACTTTTGAAATTACATTGGGAGATATAAGACTGATAAGTTGAATACTCTACGATTTAATGAATTCATCAAATTTCGGTAGAACTCGTCAGCTGAATACTCTACATACACGAATATATATACTTTTGAAATTACATTGGGAGATATAAGACTGATAAGTTGAATACTCTACGATTTAATGAATTCATCAAATTTCGGTAGAACTCGTCAGCTGAATACTCTACATACACGAATATATATACTTTTGAAATTACATTGGGAGATATAAGACTGATAAGTTGAATACTCTACGATTTAATGAATTCATCAAATTTCGGTAGAACTCGTCAGCTGAATACTCTACATACACGAATATATATACTTTTGAAATTACATTGGGAGATATAAGACTGATAAGTTGAATACTCTACGATTTAATGAATTCATCAAATTTCGGTAGAACTCGTCAGCTGAATACTCTACATACACGAATATATATACTTTTGAAATTACATTGGGAGATATAAGACTGATAAGTTGAATACTCTACGATTTAATGAATTCATCAAATTTCGGTAGAACTCGTCAGCTGAATACTCTACATACACGAATATATATACTTTTGAAATTACATTGGGAGATATAAGACTGATAAGTTGAATACTCTACGATTTAATGAATTCATCAAATTTCGGTAGAACTCGTCAGCTGAATACTCTACATACACGAATATATATACTTTTGAAATTACATTGGGAGATATAAGACTGATAAGTTGAATACTCTACGATTTAATGAATTCATCAAATTTCGGTAGAACTCGTCAGCTGAATACTCTACATACACGAATATATATACTTTTGAAATTACATTGGGAGATATAAGACTGATAAGTTGAATACTCTACGATTTAATGAATTCATCAAATTTCGGTAGAACTCGTCAGCTGAATACTCTACATACACGAATATATATACTTTTGAAATTACATTGGGAGATATAAGACTGATAAGTTGAATACTCTACGATTTAATGAATTCATCAAATTTCGGTAGAACTCGTCAGCTGAATACTCTACATACACGAATATATATACTTTTGAAATTACATTGGGAGATATAAGACTGATAAGTTGAATACTCTACGATTTAATGAATTCATCAAATTTCGGTAGAACTCGTCAGCTGAATACTCTACATACACGAATATATATACTTTTGAAATTACATTGGGAGATATAAGACTGATAAGTTGAATACTCTACGATTTAATGAATTCATCAAATTTCGGTAGAACTCGTCAGCTGAATACTCTACATACACGAATATATATACTTTTGAAATTACATTGGGAGATATAAGACTGATAAGTTGAATACTCTACGATTTAATGAATTCATCAAATTTCGGTAGAACTCGTCAGCTGAATACTCTACATACACGAATATATATACTTTTGAAATTACATTGGGAGATATAAGACTGATAAGTTGAATACTCTACGATTTAATGAATTCATCAAATTTCGGTAGAACTCGTCAGCTGAATACTCTACATACACGAATATATATACTTTTGAAATTACATTGGGAGATATAAGACTGATAAGTTGAATACTCTACGATTTAATGAATTCATCAAATTTCGGTAGAACTCGTCAGCTGAATACTCTACATACACGAATATATATACTTTTGAAATTACATTGGGAGATATAAGACTGATAAGTTGAATACTCTACGATTTAATGAATTCATCAAATTTCGGTAGAACTCGTCAGCTGAATACTCTACATACACGAATATATATACTTTTGAAATTACATTGGGAGATATAAGACTGATAAGTTGAATACTCTACGATTTAATGAATTCATCAAATTTCGGTAGAACTCGTCAGCTGAATACTCTACATACACGAATATATATACTTTTGAAATTACATTGGGAGATATAAGACTGATAAGTTGAATACTCTACGATTTAATGAATTCATCAAATTTCGGTAGAACTCGTCAGCTGAATACTCTACATACACGAATATATATACTTTTGAAATTACATTGGGAGATATAAGACTGATAAGTTGAATACTCTACGATTTAATGAATTCATCAAATTTCGGTAGAACTCGTCAGCTGAATACTCTACATACACGAATATATATACTTTTGAAATTACATTGGGAGATATAAGACTGATAAGTTGAATACTCTACGATTTAATGAATTCATCAAATTTCGGTAGAACTCGTCAGCTGAATACTCTACATACACGAATATATATACTTTTGAAATTACATTGGGAGATATAAGACTGATAAGTTGAATACTCTACGATTTAATGAATTCATCAAATTTCGGTAGAACTCGTCAGCTGAATACTCTACATACACGAATATATATACTTTTGAAATTACATTGGGAGATATAAGACTGATAAGTTGAATACTCTACGATTTAATGAATTCATCAAATTTCGGTAGAACTCGTCAGCTGAATACTCTACATACACGAATATATATACTTTTGAAATTACATTGGGAGATATAAGACTGATAAGTTGAATACTCTACGATTTAATGAATTCATCAAATTTCGGTAGAACTCGTCAGCTGAATACTCTACATACACGAATATATATACTTTTGAAATTACATTGGGAGATATAAGACTGATAAGTTGAATACTCTACGATTTAATGAATTCATCAAATTTCGGTAGAACTCGTCAGCTGAATACTCTACATACACGAATATATATACTTTTGAAATTACATTGGGAGATATAAGACTGATAAGTTGAATACTCTACGATTTAATGAATTCATCAAATTTCGGTAGAACTCGTCAGCTGAATACTCTACATACACGAATATATATACTTTTGAAATTACATTGGGAGATATAAGACTGATAAGTTGAATACTCTACGATTTAATGAATTCATCAAATTTCGGTAGAACTCGTCAGCTGAATACTCTACATACACGAATATATATACTTTTGAAATTACATTGGGAGATATAAGACTGATAAGTTGAATACTCTACGATTTAATGAATTCATCAAATTTCGGTAGAACTCGTCAGCTGAATACTCTACATACACGAATATATATACTTTTGAAATTACATTGGGAGATATAAGACTGATAAGTTGAATACTCTACGATTTAATGAATTCATCAAATTTCGGTAGAACTCGTCAGCTGAATACTCTACATACACGAATATATATACTTTTGAAATTACATTGGGAGATATAAGACTGATAAGTTGAATACTCTACGATTTAATGAATTCATCAAATTTCGGTAGAACTCGTCAGCTGAATACTCTACATACACGAATATATATACTTTTGAAATTACATTGGGAGATATAAGACTGATAAGTTGAATACTCTACGATTTAATGAATTCATCAAATTTCGGTAGAACTCGTCAGCTGAATACTCTACATACACGAATATATATACTTTTGAAATTACATTGGGAGATATAAGACTGATAAGTTGAATACTCTACGATTTAATGAATTCATCAAATTTCGGTAGAACTCGTCAGCTGAATACTCTACATACACGAATATATATACTTTTGAAATTACATTGGGAGATATAAGACTGATAAGTTGAATACTCTACGATTTAATGAATTCATCAAATTTCGGTAGAACTCGTCAGCTGAATACTCTACATACACGAATATATATACTTTTGAAATTACATTGGGAGATATAAGACTGATAAGTTGAATACTCTACGATTTAATGAATTCATCAAATTTCGGTAGAACTCGTCAGCTGAATACTCTACATACACGAATATATATACTTTTGAAATTACATTGGGAGATATAAGACTGATAAGTTGAATACTCTACGATTTAATGAATTCATCAAATTTCGGTAGAACTCGTCAGCTGAATACTCTACATACACGAATATATATACTTTTGAAATTACATTGGGAGATATAAGACTGATAAGTTGAATACTCTACGATTTAATGAATTCATCAAATTTCGGTAGAACTCGTCAGCTGAATACTCTACATACACGAATATATATACTTTTGAAATTACATTGGGAGATATAAGACTGATAAGTTGAATACTCTACGATTTAATGAATTCATCAAATTTCGGTAGAACTCGTCAGCTGAATACTCTACATACACGAATATATATACTTTTGAAATTACATTGGGAGATATAAGACTGATAAGTTGAATACTCTACGATTTAATGAATTCATCAAATTTCGGTAGAACTCGTCAGCTGAATACTCTACATACACGAATATATATACTTTTGAAATTACATTGGGAGATATAAGACTGATAAGTTGAATACTCTACGATTTAATGAATTCATCAAATTTCGGTAGAACTCGTCAGCTGAATACTCTACATACACGAATATATATACTTTTGAAATTACATTGGGAGATATAAGACTGATAAGTTGAATACTCTACGATTTAATGAATTCATCAAATTTCGGTAGAACTCGTCAGCTGAATACTCTACATACACGAATATATATACTTTTGAAATTACATTGGGAGATATAAGACTGATAAGTTGAATACTCTACGATTTAATGAATTCATCAAATTTCGGTAGAACTCGTCAGCTGAATACTCTACATACACGAATATATATACTTTTGAAATTACATTGGGAGATATAAGACTGATAAGTTGAATACTCTACGATTTAATGAATTCATCAAATTTCGGTAGAACTCGTCAGCTGAATACTCTACATACACGAATATATATACTTTTGAAATTACATTGGGAGATATAAGACTGATAAGTTGAATACTCTACGATTTAATGAATTCATCAAATTTCGGTAGAACTCGTCAGCTGAATACTCTACATACACGAATATATATACTTTTGAAATTACATTGGGAGATATAAGACTGATAAGTTGAATACTCTACGATTTAATGAATTCATCAAATTTCGGTAGAACTCGTCAGCTGAATACTCTACATACACGAATATATATACTTTTGAAATTACATTGGGAGATATAAGACTGATAAGTTGAATACTCTACGATTTAATGAATTCATCAAATTTCGGTAGAACTCGTCAGCTGAATACTCTACATACACGAATATATATACTTTTGAAATTACATTGGGAGATATAAGACTGATAAGTTGAATACTCTACGATTTAATGAATTCATCAAATTTCGGTAGAACTCGTCAGCTGAATACTCTACATACACGAATATATATACTTTTGAAATTACATTGGGAGATATAAGACTGATAAGTTGAATACTCTACGATTTAATGAATTCATCAAATTTCGGTAGAACTCGTCAGCTGAATACTCTACATACACGAATATATATACTTTTGAATAAAAGAAGACTGAGAAATGTTTTCACGGAAAAGCTGTAGAGTGCTTATACAGGTTTAACACAATGTATCTTCAATGACTGTTCAAACCGTTTTGCATCCATTATTTAGACAAGAATAATGTGGTTTCAGATCGGTCGAAGTCTTTCAACTCTTCCAGGTGTAAAATTGTATTTATTGATCTACACAGTCGACTTCCACTGAGGTTTGGCCCGCCAATCAGTATCATTAATCTTCACACACAACACGTGTTAAATGGAAGCGGTTGATTATAGAGCAACTTTATCCTTTGCTTGTTTTTTAAATGATTTACGGTTTATATTCATTGATGAAAATAATGAATCCTAATCACTTGACAGATGGATGTGTTGTTTGCACGAATCTATATACTACTGATTGACTGAGGTGAGTAGTTCTCTACTACTCATACTGTGATGACGAGATTTAGACAGTGTGTTCCAATGGAATATTATTCTCACGTATTCCCACAGTTCAATACAGCTTTAGCAACATAATACTATATATGCATTTGAACATTCTACTTCATATTGTTTATTTTACGCCCAAATCACACGCTCAATGATTGATTAGAGAATACAAAACTGTACTTTGATTGGACACTGCCTTCTGTTGTTACAATATCTTCCAGAAGTGTTCGTTGGCCAGCCATATTGAAGTGATCTGAATACCATTAGGCTGGCTTTTTCGCTCGTTTTGCGACTAAGCATATCAACGGTGTACCCGGTTTGACAACTCAGCTCAGAGGAATAGACGAATCAGTTCAAACCAAGCGATTTCTGGCTGACTAGTTAGCTACTTGGTCGAACTGGTAGTACCATAAATCAAATTCACAGTTTAATTAGCTTAAAAATCTCCATTGAGTCTCATAAAAAAGAGAAGAGGTTCAATGACCAGACTCTTTTCGGTGAATTCATTCACATGAAATTATTTTCTGTGTATGTGTGTGTACATGAGATTTGTCAAGTTTAGAAAATAATCAAGTAATACAAGAATGATCTAATATAGAAACAAGTTTAATTAGACTGTAACTAAAGTAAGATTGAGCTAGTAAATTAGATTATTATTATTGTATCCTTTAGTTCCTAGAGGAACATAGGGCTTCAGCTGCGCACCTCCATTGACTTCGGTTTTCTGACAACTTTTTCAACCTGCTCCAGGTCTGTCCACATGCTTTCATCTCCTCCTCGCATGACCTCCTCCAAGTCACCCTTGGACGACCAACTCGCCGCCTCCCTTTCGGGTTCCACTCGAGGGCTTGTCTAGTGATGTCACTTGATGGTTTCCTCAGCGTATGGCCAATCCATCTCCATTTCTTTCTGCCTATTTGTTTCACAATCGGTTCCTGATTGGTTCGCTCCCAGAGATCCCTGTTGCTGATCTTTTCTGGCCATCTGATCTTGAGTATTGAGCGGAGACAGTTGTTAATGAAGGTTTGAAGTTTGTTTGAGATGCTCTTTATGACTCGCCAAGTCTCTGATCCGTATAGTAGCACTGACTTCACATTGGAGTTGAAAATCCGGATCTTATTTTTGATGCTGATTGCTGTTGACCTCCACACAGATTTGAGAGTAATGAAAGCTTGTCTTGCTTTTCCGATTCTGGCTTTGATGTCCTCGTCAGTTCCGCCTGTAGTTGAGACGATGCTTCCCAGGTAGGTGAAGGAGGTTGTTTCTTTCAGGTTCTTCCCATTTATGCTTATTGTTGTCTGTTGTTGTTGTTGCTGTTGATGTTGGCTAGGAATCTTCATTATCTCTGTTTTATCTATGTTCACGTGAAGTCCTATCTTTGATGCTTCTTCTGCCAACTTGTTACTTTTCACTTGCATATCTTCCAGTTTATGGGAAATCAGACATATATCATCGGCGAAATCCAGATCCTCCAAGTCTTTTGTGTCAGTCCATTTTATGCCTGTTCCCTCGTTGGTTGCCGTTGTCTGTCGCATTATCCAATCAATTGCAATCAGGAAGATCATTGGTGATAGTAGACAGCCTTGCCTCACTCCCGTCCTCACTTCGAAGGCTTCCGTAAGTTTCCCGTTGTGGATTACTTGGCATGCAGCATTGTCGTATAACTGTTGGATGAGGTGTATAATTGTCGATGGGACCCCGTAGTAGCGAAGTAGTTTCCAAATGACCTCTCGATCGACGCTGTCGAAGGCCTTTTCAAAGTCGATGAAGTTGAGATAGAGAGGTGACTGCCATTCCAAGCTTTGTTCAATGATGATCCGTAGAGTGGCGATTTGATCAATACATGATTTGTTTCTCCTGAATCCAGCCTGTTCCGGACGAAGTTTTTCATCTAGGGCTTGTTTGATTCTCTCCAGGATGATGCGACTTAGTATCTTGCTTGGAATGGACAGAAGCATAATTCCACGCCAGTTTTTACATTGACTTAAGTCTCCTTTCTTTGGAAGTTTGAATAAGTAACTGTTCTTCCAATCCTCGGGTACTTTGCCCTCTTTCCACACCTTCTCCAGTAGTGGTGTCATCAAGTCCGCTGTTGTCTCTGGGTCTATTTTCAAAGCCTCTGCTGGGATTCCATCTGGTCCCGGTGTTTTCCCAGTTTTAAGCATCTTGATTGCATTCAGGACTTCTGATTTCGTCGGGGGGTCAGTGTTCACTGGTAGTTCTGCTTCCGTTGTTGGTATTGCTGGACGTGTTGTAGGTGGCGGACGATTTAGAAGTCTTTTGAAGTGTTCAACCCAGTGCTTTCTCTGTTCCACCTCTTTGGTGATTGACTTTCCATTGTCGTCCTTTATTGGCTTAATCTGTGTCGAACGTTTGCCCGAAAGGTTCCTAGTTGTTTGGTAGAGTGTGGCGAGGTCTCCTTTGCCTGCAGCTTGTTCTGCTTCGTTTGCCATGGTTTCATAATATTTTCTTTTGTCTTCCCTGGCACTTTTCTTCACTCTTTTGTTCAGTGTATTGTAGCTTGCATTCAGCTCCTGTTTTTGTTGCTCGTCGGTGCACTGGATAATCTTTTGCTTCACTGTCCTTCTCTCTTCTATTAGTTTCCAAGTGTCCGTAGTGAGCCACTGTTTGTCCTGTCTCTTTTTTCTGCCTAGAATTTCTATGCAGGTTTGGCTCCACACCGTTTTCAAGTTGTTCCAGTGCTTTTCAACGCCGACCTCTTCGCTAGTGTTGATTTGTGTCTCGGCTTTGTCCTTTATGCTTGCAATGAAGATGTCCTTTGTAGCCTGGTCCTTCAGCTTTTGAGTGTTGAACTTGGCTTGTGGTCTATCTGCAGCTCCTGATTCCCTGAAAGCTTTTAATTTGATTTGGATTGTCCCTTGTACGAGATAGTGGTCTGAGCCAACGTCTGCTCCTCTTCTTGCTTTTGTGTCCAGTAGGCTGCGCCTCCACTTCCTTGAGATTGAGATGAAGTCGATTTGGTTTTTGGTTTGCCCGTCTGGTGACACCCATGTAGCCTTGTGGATATCTTTGTGCTTGTATACACTGCCACCAATCACCAGTTCGTTGAAGGCGCAGAAGTCGGCGAAGAGTTCTCCGTTTTCATTCATTTCTCCTAGAGCTTCTCTACCCATGATGAGTTCCCTTCCCGTATTGTCTGGTCCCAGTTTGGCGTTCATGTCTCCCATTAGTATTTTCATGTCGCCAGCTGGAGTATTGTCCATTGTTGCCTGTAGTTGCCTGTAGAATTCTTCTTTCTTCTCGAGGTCTGCGTTGTTTGTGGGTGCATAACATTGTATGATTGACACTTTCCTTCCTTTGGAGTTGAACCTGGCGGTCATTATCCTGGACGAAATCGCCTCCCATTGTATCAGGGCTTTCGTTGCCGTTGGTGACATCATGATAGCCACGCCCTCGGTGTGCGTGTGGTTATCTTCTGGGTGACCGGAGTAGATCACTGACTCACCTGTTGACAATTTGGTGAGTCCACTCCCATTCCATCTGCTCTCACATATTCCCAGCACTTGTATTCCGTATCTTTTCATCTCGTTGGCGATCTGGGCAGCTTTCCCAGTCTCGTACATAGTTCGGACGTTCCATGTTCCTACACAGACTTTTTCTTTTGGTGCAAGGAGGTTCAACATACTGAAGTTTCTGTAGCAATTTTTGTTTACAGGGTGGGGTTGCTAGCCTCACGCCTGAGAAAAGAATGATTACATTAAGTAAAAGTTTAGAGAGAAGCAACTTTTTGGGTTGCTCCCCTCAAAATCAGAAAATAACGGACAAACAATGAGAACAACATCAACAAAGGAAACAGTTCACAGAAAAAAGGGCAAAAAGCGACGACAACTATACAATAAGACAACATGCAATATAGTTCAGTACATTTAACTAAAATGATATCTTAACCATAAACTCACTGACTTGGAGCAACTTGAACATATAAATCCAACAATATATACAATTATAGATGTGTTTATGTTTAAAAATTCCACAAACAGACGTAATATAATTCCTAAAATGCCTTAACTCAGGTTAGGACAGAACCAGAGGTAATTACAGGTAGAGAATGAGTGGAGGTGGGGTAGAGAATGATGACATTTAAGTTAGGACTACGACTGACCAAATACATTGGATGACGTAACATAAGTGACTAGAAATTGAGCGTTGGTCAAGTCAGTAGCAGTATTGATGAGGTGTACAAAATAAATCGCGTAGGTGTTTGCAATCTACACACTACGAGGAGATGAAATTTTACCCCAGTTTCCTTTATTTGGAAACCGAACTTGCGAAACTTTCGTGCAGTATTTAGATTGCTTTGATCTGGCCAGTAAACACTATTGATCGATGTGACTGGCATCCATCTACTCATTTCAGTCGGCTAGTAGCAAAAAGGATCATACGTGAAGTAGGGTCCTCATCGACTTCTCTACTTCATTTATAGATACAAGAAGCAAAAATGTTTGACAGGCTAGGAAACGTAGTGTGACTGACTGACTGGTTTCAATGTAGAACTTTGCACAGATTTCCAGCAGCTCGAGTTGCCACACTCCTTTCATGTTAAACACAAAGCAAGAGAAGAGAGTAAAGAGAGATTCAAATGACAGAGATCATAAACAGAAGTGTGAGTGAAGCTGAGAGAATAGTAATGTGGAAGAACAGTAGAATTTTATTGGATATCATAAATCCCAAAGAGTGGATGCATCTGAGAACCATTTTCAGCCATATCACCAATTGTCTCCAGTCACTGGTGTTTAATCTCCCGAGGATCCCGACCAGTCAGCAAGTCTAAACCTCTCTAAGTGGCTGGCTGGCTCAAACTAACTGTTAAAGAATTTACAGACTTATCCCAAGTTTCGACTTGAACACCATCCGTTCTCTTCCTAACTAATCCTATATCAGCTAATATTGTTTATCGAGGAAGGTAGTCGATGGCTAGGGATGCATACGTAACACATGTCCTAACCATCGCCTCAGTCGGTGTAACTTCATAGACTCGTCGATTGATTTTCCCTCCCTACATTACAATCCATCAACGCCTAACCCCAATATCACTCACCTTATTGTTTGTACCACTTAACACAGGAGATATAACGCAGATATCTGAGATCAAGGACAGCTAGTTAGCCAGACTTTTCATTCTCTTCCTCTTTCAATGACCATGTTGTTACTAAATGTCTGATAAACTGTTTAACTACTTACCCATGTAATTATTGTTATTTTCTTAATATTTTACACTAAAAATAGGTTCAACCCTTTCCTAAAGTTGAAGAATTAGAATCAAAGTTAAGCATTTATCGTGAATGGAAGCTTTATCGAAATCGTCTACTGGAAGAGAGTACTCATCAATTACGTGATTCGTAAATCTACCTTAACTGTGGAGTCATATTTATCGTACACAAGACATATATATATGTTTATGAAATAATAGTAAAATGAAGAACTGTTCTTGAGATGTTCAGCAGCTCTGAATGTACACGTTTTATTATTACTTAAGTGTATAATTGAACAGGTGCATGCTATATATGAATGGAAACAATCAATAAAACCCTCGTCATAGAAATGTTCTTCCCTTCCCACTTTGACTTCATAATAATAATTTTCAGGATTTCCTATTTAGGATATTAATATATGTGTAAAACTTGGGCACTATGGGTAGTATGTAATTACATATTACATACCTCTTCATTGGTGCAGTCAAAGATTGACAAGTACCTCTCACATGTTACCTCTAACTTGTGTATACCAATTCACATGTATCTGCGGGAGCAGTTACATTGGAAGAACAGAGAGGAGGGCCTACGTCAGATTCTGCAAACATGTACCAAGGAGCCTTCGGTTAAAGGGACCGAATTGTTTAGGCTCTTCAATCGCCAAACACCTGATTGACACAGGACACCGAGTAGATGTCCTGGAATCATTCAAAATAATATTAACAGACAAAGTACCTCAAGTCTTCTCAGGTTTGCTGAAGCTATAGCGATAGAACGATTGAAGTCTGATTTATGTGTCCAAAAAGAATCCGTTGTTGTTGGACTTCAATTACGCTGGTGACACATTTCTTAGTAACTCTTTGTTTTCTAATTTTCTAAATTTTGTTAACTTATCTTTTCATTCCACCCCCTAACATTATTTTTCGTTTGACTCTCTTATGAGATAATTTTTCTTCATCTTCTGAGTTCTGTTCACTGTATTACATCATCAACTTCTCATCTGACCTCATGTGCACCGAAATTTTAAAATCTTGATCTTCTCCTATCTAGTTACGTAACTATTGCCAAATGTCTTTTGCTGCCACCCCAACAACATAACTGTTAATTAATTTTTTTCAAGATATATATATATACATATATGTCGTAACACTTCAAAAACCCTGTAAATCTCAGCGCCTTATTTTACTATGATGCTCTGAAAATATGCTTGCTGATGGACAAAGGTTGTAAGCAGCTGATGAGAACCAACGAAACAAGATGGACCCAGATTATTCTGCGCCAATGTTTCTTATTTCTTTGTTCAAATTCCATACTATTTTGTTTATTAGATAGATCAGATGGTGAAACAGTATTATTTACTGGATAACTTTTCGAACACAATTTATTACGATTCACAATCAGATAAATTATAATCACATAACTTCGAAACTTCCGTCTCATAGTTTTCTTTATTCCTTCGTATTCGTCGTCGTAGGAGTAGCAGAACTTTCCAGATGTCTAGGTGGACAGGTGTTAAATCATTCCTATTACTTGTATTTGCAGTTGATTTGATAAACAAAGCTCCTTTATCAATCTCTCTCTCCATTCACCTTGTTACATTCGATTTTAAAACTGCCATCTTATCCCATCATCCTGTTGTATGGTTGTGTGTGTAATTGCATGTAGTGAGTGTCATAGCTGAACTATTCTCTAGATTTCTTATCTTATTTGGGTCAATTAATCTAGATTTCACCACTAGGTTTTTACGGTCCGCTAGGCTGACTGCCCCCGTTCTACCAGTTTGCCCTTTGTATTTGACCTGACAATCATTGGAGGTAGGATACTAGATAAACTAAATTGTTTGTCTAATTGCCTCCACAGGATTGATCCTGTAACCGACAAAGCTTGCTTCTAATTGAGTTTGTGGGTGGTTTGAATGCCAGACACTTTTATTCCTGCCAGCATTGTTTAGAATTCTGCGTAAAGTGGTTTCCGAGGTTCTTCCTTGTATGGAAGTACTACTGATGATTTAGATTCCTTATTGTTGGTGTTGTCTTGCGCATATTTGACATGAATGTTTTCATTAATATTATTATTATCATTAACACTATTATTATTATTAATTATATTTTTACATTTCCCTACATACTTTCTATCTAATTTATCAGGGTAATTAATAAGTTTCATAGCTTCACTTATAAGCCTCACTTCCTATCTTAAATTTCGCTTTGGTACTACTTAGTTTTGTGCTCTATTATTTGAACATTTCACCAATCCTATTTTCACTGACATAGGATGGGTGGAATGATTGGAAGTCCAAATATCTGTTTGAATGTATGGGTTTCCTGTAAACACCAGTGTGTGTTAAACTTCCCGTCTTCTTTCCTTTTTACGCTACAATCTAACATTGGAAGTTCCTCTTCCTGACTTTCCAATTCATAAGTAAATCGAATTGCCTCCACCTTTGATAACTCTCAAATCTGTTTATATCCTGTGTTCTAAGTGCAGTGAATATGTCATCTACAAACCTCCACCATACTTTTGGAGTGAGACTGAACGTTTCAATCTCTACGTTTTCCCACCTATCCATTAATATATCCACCACAACGGGGGATATTGGTGGTCCTATGACAACTCCCTCAGTTTGTTTGCATATTTTCCCTTGGAGGAATTCAAATACTGTGGAAGTCAGGCATAACTGAACTCCCAGCATTATGTCCTCAATTAGCAATTTCGTCCCAAGTTCGAGTTCTTGGTCAGAAATGAGTTCGTTTCTAACTGCCTCTATAGCTATATGTATTGGTATACGTTTACATAAACTGACAATGTCAAAACTAACCGTTTTTCTTCATTGTCTAATTTTAACTTATCTAATCTATCTTTTAGTTCATAAGGATTTGTTAGTCTAGATTTTGAGTACCTTTTAAGGGGATGTAATATCATGGCTAAATATAACTCATAACTTTAGATACCTCATATATAGGTGAATTTCTAAAATCAACTATAGGTCTAATAGGGTATCCTGATTTATGAACTTTGACAACACCATACATCCTACTAGGGTTATTAGTTTTGGGCTTTAATTTTAACCGCTTTGACTCACCTAGAGACGGCTTCATTCGGCGTATAAGTTCCGCTGTAGATTTCTTAACCTTATTCATAACTATGTCTATTGATTTATCAATTTCTTCATATGATCCGGTTTGTAAGTGAGTATCCACCTCGTCCAAATAGTCTGATTTGTCTAATATTACTGTTGCATTTCCTTTGTCTGAATATGTAATTACTGCATCCTTGTTATTCTTAAGGTATTTCAGGGCTTCCATCTCTGGTTTAGTCAGGTTAAGCTTTCCTCATGTTTGTCATTTTAATGTCAGTGAACATTCGTTCCAAGTTTGATCATAGATTGATATCAGTTAGAGGACTAGTGGAAACTAGTAATGGAGTACTGGACAGCTGCTACGTCGTCCTAGTATGGGGACTAATCTGCATTTCGCACCCAACGCCGGTTTTCTAGCCCAGGACCTTCTGGATTCAAGGCAAACTCGTAGAATATTCGGCTACTGGGACGGCACTCAATGGCCAACCCATGAATTCTAATTCCTACCAATTCGTCATTTTAGCGTGACCACCAGAGCTTGCCTTGTAAATGGAAGATCCTGGGTCAGAAACCTGGTGATGGGTACGTGCTGCCGATGAGTTCCAAACTAGGGCGAAACTGATATCAATACTTCATCAAAATTGAAATCAAAATAACAATAATTATAATCTGTTTATTGGCAAATGAGATTTTTGTACACTTGATCACAGAGCTGATGTCAGTTGAAGAACTACTGGAAAATTCCACTGAAGTACTAGACAGATTTTCCTTGCTTGTTTACGTCTCCTCTGCATCATGGACCGAATCTAGAATGCAACAGCTGTCCAGCAACTCCATATGGGTTTCTCAATGGTTCCCTAAGTGATGACAGCTTGTGATCAAACATCGAATAACCAATCAAATCGAAGCAGATCAACATCTGTTCATTAATTTGATAGTCACTAACGATTGGCTACATTCACGAAATTACCTGGAGTTTTAGTGCGAAGTCGTGACAGTTGGGTTACACTGACTGGAAGCTGTTATATGTTGTAATTTGACAGAAGTTGGAATTCATGTGCTGGCCATTGGATCGTGTCTCAATGGGCGAACGGACAACAAACTCTCCGTGTAATTCTAAGGTCCTGCGTGCAAACACGAGTGAGTGCATGCTGATGAAGAGTCCTAAACTATACCAAAGTTTGAGGTTGATTGGTGGATGGTAACTAGCATCGGAATCCAGGATGCGCATTTCGTCCTATTTAGGACTCGTTAACTAGATGGATGTACCTGCATTCCTCAGTGAGCAATGATGCCTCGAACCCAGCGTCCATAGTTTCAAACACCAAAGCGTTATCCACTAGACCACTTGGGCCATCCTGGATTCCACTGATAGTCACCATCTAGCAGTCAACTTCTAATTACATGCCCAGATTTCGTTGAAGCATCTGCACAAGAAGCCGGCAGACATGTCAACCTGAGACCAAGCACTTCGATCCGATCAATCAACGAGAAAATCTAAAATTCAACTAAATGCATATGCCAAAGTTTGTTTTGACGCAGTTTAATCCACTATCCAGGTATTCGTTTCAGAAGACGCTGTCTAAAATTCTCTCCTATGAGTGTTACAAAAAGGGATTGATTGGTGAGAACACTGTTTGATCGTGTAAGGAAACTTTGTTAAGAAGAAAACGTGGAAGAAGAATTAGCCACTGTTGAAAAATGCCTGCGTGATAATGGTCAACCACAGAAGTTTATCGATAAACACGGAAAACGTAGTCTTGATAAGCTAAAGGACAAGAGAGTAGAGAAAAAACCCTTCTTTCAACAGATTGCCTTCAAAGGTGATGATACTGCTAGAAGAATAAGATGCAAACTCGACAGTACCCTAAAAACAACATATTTAGCTGCCAAACTTGTATGTGTTTACCAAACTAAGGTTGTTTAAGACAGTCATAAGTGGACAGACTCCCACCTCATGTTATTTCCAGCTGCGTCCACCAATTTACAGAGAGAAAAGTTATTGTCTGAATCGCTGAACACACACACCAAAGAACCTGAGATTAAAGGGTCCACAAGCATTAACCAGTGCTGTCGCACACCGCCATCTACTAGACACTTGCCATATTGTCGACAACTTGAAGTCATTCAAAATAATCAGCAGACCAAAGAAACCTAACCTGCTTCCTTTTGCTGAGGCGATCGCAATCAAACGACTAGAAGCAGAAAGAGACAGTTACGGTTAATCTTGCACTGCCTTGGTGATAACAAAACCCAGAAATTTCACTGCGTCATCTTCTGTCCTGTTCAGAAGGCATGAATTTTTTCTACTAAACATGACTCATCCTACCCCACTTTTTGTCTATTTTATAAAAACGTGTTTTTCTGTTTCTACGTAACCAATCACTTTTTATACTCTTTCTAGTCAAACTTTATTTATACCCACAAAACATCTGGTGAACTCTGTCATTTTGTTGCCAAACCTAGTCATGCAATTCTTCTATAAACAGTCGATCTTTCTCACTCTTAATTATTCAGTAATAATAATAATAATAATAAATAACCTTTCCTTCACGTTCCCAAGGGAACATAAGGCTTCAAGCTAGTGGCTTGAAGTTTCTGTGACAGTGTTTATTTTTTTAAAGGATGGGGTTGCTGGCCTCATGCCCAACCTTTCCTCACTACCAGCATTATTTCTGGCTTGGCGCGATAAAGGAGTGCGTCTGAGTAGGCATTTAATTATATCCATTTTGAACCAACGATTATCCATATTCACTCACCCCTTCCTCTGACGGACTTATCCCATGTCACCCTTCAACCAACTCGACCTTTCCCATTGGGATTCCACAAGAGCGATGGCCTGCATTGGACGGGATGTAATACGATGGTCTACTCAGAGTGAGCCCCGATACATCCATCTCCATTTTCTCCTACATATTGGTTGAGCAGTTGGTTCTTCCTTGGTTCGCTCCTACACTTTCATGTTGCTAATTCTTTCTGGTGTAACTGCCGACTGGCAATTCGATCTTCAATATGGAACCGGCGAAGGTAGGAGTTGCTGATAAAAGTTTGCAGCTGGTTGTTGGAGATGATCTTCGTGACGCGCAATACACATTCCCCACCCATATAGAAGAAATCACTGACTGACTCGCATAACATTTGTGTTGAAAACCCGTATGTTTTAGTTTATACTGAGGCAGAATGCAGAAGATTTCCAAACCGGTTTCACATTGATGAAGGCGTATTTCGCTTTTCCTATTGTGGCGGCCTAGATAAGTCAAGGAAGTAACCTCTTTCAAGTTTCTCCCGTTGATGGTGATTTGTGCGAGTTGTTGTGTGTTGTTGGTCAGTGTGGTATCCTCATCATTTCCATCTTCTTCGTGTTCACCTGCAATCCTCCATTCGCTGCCAGCCAAATCAGCCATTTCGTTAGTTTTCGCCTGTTAGTCTTCGAGTTCGTGTGACCGTATACACCTGTAACTCAGGCGCGTGAAATCTAGATCTTCTAGAGTCTTCTTATCGATGGTCCAGCGTATTCCCGACTCCTCACTTCTCCCAGTCTGACGCATAATCAATTCCACTACAATTAAGAATATCATCGGTGATCAAAAGCAGGTAAGAAGCCTTGTCTTACTTTTGTATTCACTTGGAATGCCTGTTGACTTTTTCGTTGTGGATTGCCTTTTTCAAAATACGTTACACTCAATAATCGGACATCTCGTCACCATTCGTTATTCCATGTCAACAAACGCCTCCTGCTTCCAAGTAACCTACAAAGTGAAGAACAACCTGCCAAAGGCAATGCGTTTCCATCTTCTTTGCATTGCAGTAGCCCTAACCATTCAGTTGGAAGAACCAGAAGTATGCATACAAAAGAAAATTATTCAACCATTTCTACTTTCATAGTAACAACTCCGCTGCTTCGACTTAACTTTTGCTTGTAGGCTTATTTTTCTAACTACTTAAAACTCTTGCATCAT
The DNA here is from genome assembly GCA_944472135.2 of Trichobilharzia regenti. Classification (NCBI taxonomy): domain Eukaryota; kingdom Metazoa; phylum Platyhelminthes; class Trematoda; order Strigeidida; family Schistosomatidae; genus Trichobilharzia; species Trichobilharzia regenti. The sequence goes on along the minus strand of OX235264.1, from coordinate 120,918,422 downwards.
TCCGAATGTTGTTTTGTTTCCATGTACACTCTGAGCGCAACTCTTTCATCAAACTATTCATGTTGTTATTACGTAACTCTTCTTTAACAATCGTTTACGACAACTCATCACTTTTGTCACTACCCTCTTATATCAACATCCAATTCATCTGAACTTACTAATTGTATTTTCGTTTGACAAATTTAATGTACACGCACACACATACAAAACAACCATTTATGTATATTTACGATTGAACAGCTATGAAAATGAATTCGCCACCGAAAAGACACTCTTTGCTGAACAATTACTGGTATTTGTACTGATTATTGAGTTGATGTGATATTTACAGGATTGATCATAGGCTGAAAACAGTAGGAGGACTATTCGAAAACCACATAGAAATACGAGGTAGTTGTTTCGCACTTGTCTGGGATTCTTCATCAGCACGCGATAATCATGGTTCTCACTCAGGATCAACCGTGTACAACAAGCCAAGCTCCCAGACCATTCAACCATTTGAACCTGACCCACTGGTCCATGAGCTCCAACTTCTACCAATTCGTCATACACATTTAGTGTAACCACCAACCAGTGTTACAACTTGTTGAGTCTAGGCTGAAATAGACATCCAGTAATTCACTACTGGTTTCCAGAGGTTCTCAAACTGATATCACTTGGTGACCGATCTTGTAGCCAATCAAATTCCTGCAAACGAACACTTGATTGATAAGTGATTGTGTTCATCATGTGGCTTATTCTGTTATTATCTGGTAAATCTGATATGTATTCGTGAGTCTGGTGATTCAATCAAATATCTGTTCAGCAACACCGGTTGGCTGCACACTTGTGATTGACTCAAGGGGTTGGACTTTCTGGCAGCGTCAACCGACGGAATGAAGGACCGTGAGAACATATACTCATCGATGATTTAGGCTGACCGTAGCTCTCTTTCCTAAGCTCGTAGAATTAAGAACTCATGGAAAACTGGATTCCATACTAGGTTAATGTCCAACCAATTAGATTCGTAACTTTAAGACAATGATTTCGATCTCCGAACAGAATTGTCGGCATGTATAACCGAAGGATTCTAACCTAGGATGGAATGGTTGTTTAATACTCCTTCGTTCCCGATAGTTTATAGGCTGTGCGTCGGTGGCACAGTGAAATTTTTCAAAATGACTAGTCATTTCAGAGTAATCAGCTCCAACGCAGAGGAATGAGGTTCAATAGTCTATTTAGCCCCATGACATCTAATCCTAACCGGTGAACTACTAAACATATTCGACAAAACCCTCACTCAACAGCTATCAATCTAGCTGACACAAAACGATGTCATCTGTTAAAACAGGTCAGCCGAAATATTCTTGACTGTAATACAATGTCACCGGGGTTCATATCTCCATCTTCAGATTTCCTAAAACAAAATATTCACTTTCAGAAGGTATCACAACATCATGTAAGGTTGAGGATGACAAGGGTGATGCATACAGAAATGGACTAGCCATTTACACAATTCTAGTAACACTATACCATGAGCTGAACTTATTTTTTGAGAGATGGGTGAGACAGATCTCGAATTTGAAGCAATACCGCCTTTTTCAACAGAAAGTCAATGAAATAGAATAGGCAACACAGTAAGGCCACTGTCACCTTCCGTTATGTACCACAAACAACTTCACACTGCAGAAAGTTGGATGTATTAGTCTCTGTCAATTATATAGAGAACTTTCTTTGCCAGCCACATACATGTACGTCTCAGTTAATCACTTTCTGTCTCAGAAAGTTTCGAGAAATATTCCCTGATAAGAAGAGACAGTAGTCGAACGTACTGACCAACTAACTAACTAACTTGACTACATTTTCCTTCAATTACACTCACTAATATAAACATGTTTTCTCCCCTGTACAGAATCAAAAAGACGGTTACAGAGGAGAAAATATTCTTTTCGATCAAGTCATCAACTCGGCCGTAAATTCGTGTGTGGGTGAGAAAGCCTCATAGTTATTTCCGGTCGGTGAAGAATCAAATTAATAAAATTACAAAATCTAATAAACACGAAGATTGGATAATACAAAAGATAACACGAATATAATCACTGAGGAAGGATGTCCATTTTGCCCAATTACGGATTAAAACCGCATTGATAACACAATAGGCAGCAAGTTCGGATGAAATAATACTGGAACTGAATGGATGTTTTTATGATAAATGACTGACTGAATTTCAACACATGTTTGCATAGAAGAACAAACAAATCGGTAGACATAGTCCTTCTCTCAAAAGTGATATCATCTTGCGATGACGCCTTCCATGGCTTCGGCACGTGCTACAAATGTTGTCTTGATAGCTTCCATACCATTCACTGTCTGACAGTCTTCTGATTCAAAGCGAAACGAGAAGTGGTCAGACCATGATGTGGCGCCGTAGAAGGATAGTTTGTGCGCTGCGTTATCATTCATTTGAGTGCGATCCCAGACGTCACTAGGTAATGATCCATCCCATCATCTTACTTCTTATTATTTACTCCACTAATGTAATTTAATGTGGCAACAACAGCTTATGCAAATAGGCCAGATTCTATGCGACGATAATACGCTCATCCCGCCATAGTGAACTTATCAAAGCAGTGTATGCGCCATGATTACTTCCCTATTCAGGGAGCTCACATCCTTAGAATAACAACCCATTCAATAATAAAACAAAATTCATAAATACTTTTAAACCTACCGTGATTCGATCATTCAAGCATTCACCAACATCAATTAGATCCTTCAACAGGCTAGACATCATTTCAGCATATTTCTTCTTCTGATTTTCATGTGCATCCTTCAACTGTGACAGTTCACAGTCTTTACTATGCATTAAACTGGTTTGTAGTAGCAAGGTTTCCTGAGTCTCTTCAAGTTCTTTCGCTTTCGCATTAATCTCCTGAGCCTTTTGGTCATAATTCATTGCTAATTCTTCTAAGGCTTGCAGGACTTCTTTCGCTTCATCTTTCCTCGACTGGTATTTAGCCTTGACACACACACACACACACAATAAGGGGAGAAAAAACTGCATTTAGACGGAACATTTCACAAAAATTACAAAACTGTGAGCATAATAATCCTATCAATACAATACTAGGTGAGTTATGTTGACTTCGGTGAGTATTTCTCCCACAGAGCAGACGGGGTGAGGAAGAAAGGAGGGAGGATGCAGTAAGGATGAAAGTGGATAACTGATACCACCTAGAATATAAAGGGATTAATGGACAGGCAAAATCCAAGTTTGCTGGTTGTCAAAGACGAATGGCAGTCATCATGTGCTTTACAAAGAAGAGCGAAATAACTTCAGTACTATAATACCCGCCGATTCATCACAATTATGATGAAACGGTTGTACTTAAAACAAACACCTACACTTCAGTCTGAAAGTTTCCACAATCTCCTCCCACATCTCATCTATTTACAGTCTTTCTCAACTTAATGTGTGAGTACCACGTGAGTTCAGTAATTTCACTCATCCACTATGAATGACGATAACTCATGCCCACACCATCATAATCATCATCACCAGTGAACCTCAGTCATCATCACTATCATTATTATTTTAAATTTATTGATGACTACATCGCAGTTTTTATCATGAGCAAACATCACTCAGAGAAACATTGGAGAACCAGGAGTGAATACTGTTGGCGCAAGAAGGAGGACCGTTCCATCCCAGCTTCGGAATATTCAGCAGTACGCACCTTGGACCTACAGCTCATAAGTCAAGCTCCCAGACCATTCTAACATTGGGATCCAATACAATGCCTTATGATTCCTATTCTCCACTTTCTTTAGCGTCGGTGTTGTTTTTCTTCTTTTTTCTCTCAACATGTTCAGCTTTCTCTTGACTTTTCGAATGACAATGAAGAATGTGGATATTTGACCGTCTACGATGACAAATGATCTGCGAACATTATTGGTCCCATATCTTACAATTCCTTCGTGAATTACGCATTACCTTCCGTCACGACGTAACTTGGATTACAGTTGTGGAATACACTCTTATACCAATGAAAATGAATTAATTCACCATACTTCACGATTGTAACTTACAACATAACTGATCGTGTCTGTAAAAATAGCCTTCATTTCTTGAAAACACTCGCTTAGAAGAAAATATCTACTATCATTATTATTATTCTACATTGAGTACAATTCACTTGTGATGTTACGATGAAAATGCTGACAAAACTATACAAGTGTATCACTTATTCTAAATTATTACCGAATTTGGATATAAATCAAGAATAAGACTCGATGCCGTACACACTAAAGTTATATGGGGAAGTGACTTCGAGGTGTATTTTTCTCCCAAGTATTTGCAACCCATCCAAAACATACTTCGGTTTATTTTTGTCAATGCGAAGACAATATTTCTATATATCTTGATGTGCTCCATTGAATGACTGGTTATCATATTGTTCCCACAAACCAAAGACAAAAACGTCAGAAACTAAATTTAGGTAATTTAAATAATACTTATCCATGCCTGTACATTTGATGTGCCCTACACAGGTAGGAAAAACAAATATATTTTATTAAAACATTATTATTAAGTATGATTGCTAATCGTATAATTAATTAGTTAGTTAGTAGGTGAGGAAACCAAAAAGAAAGCAACCAATGAACCGCCAAACCACCAGGGACGAACGCATATGTATATGTTACATATACTTCTCCGTTCTTAAGGATCCTCACAGTCATTTTAGGTATTGTGTATAGGCATCGCGGACATTCTACTTGTTGTACACATAACAGGTTGGATCGATATATATATATATATATATATATATATGCAAAAGGCTTTTCACCAGTAGTCTGTCAAGATGGAACTCCGAAAGAAAGCATATGTACATATATAGAAAATAATCATCACTACGGGTATATGAGAGATTATGATGACCCTGGAATATCTGGTCGTGCACTGCCGTCCACCACCGCCAGCAGTGGACAGTGCTGCATGTCCTGCACGTATCTCTGATACGTTCAATTTCAACTTGATAGCGTTTACGATCACGCATAGCCCCTTCCTTAGCCTCTTTCAATGATAACTCTAAGCTGTGTACACGCTCCAGAGTACACTATGAGAAAGAAAGAGAGAAAGAAAACATAACAAAATAGGTGGAGATATAACCATTGACATTTAAGCACATTTCTCATCTGTGTTATCAGAATACTTGTCGGTGAAAAATTGTCCCCAAAATTGTCAAATCGTCCTCTCTCTGTGTCCAGAGAACTCCTCAACCCTTCATTTATGCCGCTATGAACAATCGTGAGATCAGGAGATTCAATTTGCCGTGGATCAATTTTACCTATCCACTAATTTCTAAACATTATTATTATTATTATTATTGTTAACATGAGACTTCAAACACTCACTTCCCTTTTAAACTTAATGACTACATTGCAGTTTTTATCACAAGCTCAGAGAAACATTGGAGAATCCGGGAGTGACAACTGGGGGTTGTTATACTCTAGACTCGAATTACTACTCAGCAGTACGCACCCTGCATCTTCAAGTTGTAAGTCAAGCTCTCACACCATTCCGACACCGGAATCCAATCCACTGCCATATGAATTCTAACCTCTTCCAAATCGTAATTTTAACGCGACTGTCACCAGCCAATGTCATCCGTAGTCAGGATGTGTTCAGTTACTAATAGTGACCAAAAATCAATGATCCTGAAAGTTGGAACACCAATGGATGCGTACTGCTGAACAGTCCCATACTGTCCAGTACATCACCCTGGTTTTCCGATAATTCTTTCACTGGTGTCAAACTTAAAACAAATCGGATCTCTACAAAATAACTCTTCAAGATGACTACGTTATTTCTCGAGTGAAAACGCAAACTATGGTGTCAGTCAGCAGAGCACACACACTAAGAATTACTGAACAAAGTCAGTCTACCTCTCTAACACTTAATAACGTCGTCAACTCCAAAAGTATTAGTGTATGTAGATAGACAAAAAATACAGACTTCCAACGATGCTGCTAGCCACCCAGATGCTCAGGTTGAATTACGCTCAGGGCCAGGTGACTGGTTGGATTCAAATCCTTTCACCCATCAGCCTTCTGGGGAACTACTATGAGGCAGACTATGACTCACTATCCCGATGGAACTGCAAATTCTTCATCAGATGGCTCAAAATTACTTTCAAAGATGCACATTCACTCACATTTTTGTAATCTATCAAGGATCCATTATTCTCGCGATGTAGTCATTCCTTCTCTCAGACATTTCAGTTTATTTATGTGTACATCTATCTATGAAGTGTAACCAGTTGGAACTGTTGTATTTTGTACAGTGATGATCTACGTTGAAAACTCAGTTCACTTTCTCCATTCCTGTCTGTCTCTGTTTTCGACATAGAACTTTGCACAAATGTGCGGAAGTTCAAGTCGCCACATTCCGTATAGCACGCGAAGCAAGAGAAGAAAGTACAAGAAAAGCATAATAGAAACAGTGAGCAGAGGTGTGAGACAAAGGAGGAGTAATAACGAAGAACAAAACAGTTTCATTGGAGATCTTAAGTCACAGGGAGTGGATGCATCTGCGATAGCCACTGAGAACGATTTTGAGCCATGTCACCAATTGTTTCCAACCATAGATTTTTGCCGTCCCGAGGACCCCAGCCTGGAAGTCTACACCTTCCTACGTGGCTTAGACCAACTGTTGTGGATTTCATTGACTGGTTCGGCCAAGTTTTTGTTTGACCGCCGCTAGCTTTTTTCCAGTCTGACCCTATATCCGCTAACATTGCTCGTCGAGGGAGGCGATGGCTTGGCATACGTAACACATGTCCTAACCATCTCAGTCGATGTAGCTTCACGACTTCGTCGATTGATTTCCCCTGTTTACCTAGAACTCTACGCCTAACCTCCATGTAGCTCACCTTATTATGCCACTCCATTCCATATACACAATATTCATTCATAACACATCAATTATGTGTCAGGCCATAACTAACTAACTGACTGACTAATTCGGTGAGAAGTACCTTTTTCATTTTCCTCATCTCTATGCCACACACATCTGATATCACGATGGCTATCACTAGTCAGATGGAGGCACAGCTGCATAAACAAAGTCTTGATAACATGTCTGTGTGCTTCGCGGATGATCAACCACTGACTGACTGGTCTCAACATAAAACTTTGCTGTCACTTTCCATCCTTCTAGCACACAAACCAAGATAAGAAAGTAAAGAGAGACTCATCAGAAGACGGATGGTGAACAGTAGTCTGATCTAGTAAAGTGAATAGTAATATGGAAGGAACAATCCAGTTTTCTTCGATATGACAAATCACAAAGAGTGAGTGCATCTGCGCTAGCCATCACTGAGCGAAGAAGATTTTGAGCCATACCACCAATTGTCTCCAGCCATCATTGCTTCCTACCATCCCGAGGACATCAACCAGACACCAGTCGACACATCGCTACCTGACTGACTAGTGAGCTAGTTCAAACTAACTGTTGTGGATTTCATTGTCTGGCGAAGACAGGTTTTCTCGTTTGACCATCACTGCCTCTTTTCCAACTTGATCCATTACATGCCAGCAGCTAACACTACCCACCCAACCCGTCAAGGAAGGCGATTGGTGGCTACACATTCGTAACACATGTACTAATCATCTCAATCGATTTAACTTCACAACCTCGTGGACTAATTTTACCTCCCCAACTAGAATTTGACTTCCAACCATAACAATACTTGCCATGTGTTATTCCAGCTAACAGTGGAACACCGACATCTATGATCAAAGACAACTAACCCGCCTTTTCATGTCTTCCACATCCAATGACCATGTCTAACTCATCACAGCTATAAATTGGCGGCTAATGTCAAACTAGCCGTCTCCACGATGATCATCGACATCACTATTTCCCAGCAGTTAGAATTCATACGTGATGATTGAATCTCATCCCAATGGTTGAATAATCACAAGCGATCTCGCCTCGTTATTTTTAAAGCCCTAGTTGCATAGCGAAATGTCAATACTTATGTCGGTTAGTGGATGAAATCTACAATAAACAGTCTGCTTTTCATTCAAACGACAAGATAGAGAGAGAGAGAAAAAGGTAATGATAATTACTAACCAACCAACCAACTAACCTTATGACGTTTTTCCACTTTAACAAGTTCACAACGTAGCTCTGCGTTGTCATGCATGAGTTGTTTATGCCCTTTAGTTAATTTATCATTATCTTTTTCAAGGAGGGCAATTTTTTGCCTTTGAACCAGTAAGCCAGCTTCGCCTGGTTCATCGTCATCACCCTCCATGAATAGACTTTCGGAGATTTGTTGTTGACTGGCCATATTGCCGCTTTCCTGGTTACCCGCGTCCTTTTCAGTCACTGCCAGTGCATTCACACGATTTGCTGACTAAAAGAGAAATCGGGACACTCAAAATAACTAACATGGAATTTTACAGTTGAATCCACAATGTTCAAGTCTCAGAAAACTATACACACATGAGCGGTCATCACACAATCAATAATGGGATAGAGTGAGGTAGAATGCCCACCGACCAAGCCTCATGTGGTTCGGGGTTCGATCCCCGGTCACAAACGCGCTGCTTTACTTCACTGAGCCAATAATAGGACTGGTAAAGAGGGAAGGTTGGGTTGGGCATGAGGTTAGCAACCCCATCCCGTAAAAGTAAACACTACTGCTACCGAAACACCAACCCTCTAGCTTGGAGTCCCCTTCGCTCCACTGAGAACGCAAAGGAACACATTTGTGAGAATCCACTTACCCAGGATGAGTTTCTCAATGTAACAGGACATCAGCCACATTCATTAGCAGAATCAATTAGGTGGAGGGGGATTACGACCCAGAGTTCACAGCTCAAAGTAGAACCCGCTTAAATCGACAATTAGCTACACCATGACATGAGACACAAATCCTTCCACAGTTGTTTGACGATTATTTGCCTACATTCACTAAACATTATAAACAGCCCTCACATTAGTTACATTCTGGTAGGTCTTTTGAGGACAGATTACATTTCTTAATAAAAACGAAACCAACAGTGCTTTGATTGGACACAAGACTGCAACTGAAGTCTGCAAGTTGTTTGGATAGCGGTTAAACAAAAAGCAGCTACCCCATCCAACACCATGATTCAATCAAATTCACAAAATTTCATGCCGGATCGGCCGTGGCCCGGATTAACAACGACCGCGCTTCCTGCTGCCGTGTCACAGGGCAGGAGTGATAAGTATGCTACTGAGACACACCAAACAAAAACAGGCTGCGTGTGACCGGCCTCAAGCAGTTGTCCCCTGGGCTCTGCGGTCACGCAACCAACTTCCACGGTGTGGGCAGCCGGGAAGTAACAAACGCCCTCACAATCCGAAATGCACACAAAACCTCTCTAATCCTCACTCATCTTTGTCTTCATCTTCATCTCTATTACCTTGCCTTCCTCCACTGATGCAACTCCCCTACTTGATGGCTCCTCACTCCCTCTTCACTCTGTGTCCACTAAAAACGATGGAAGCCAAAAAACCACCAGGACTTCGAGTAAAAACCACTGGATTTCGACTGCCTCATCCGAACTGATAGATGCTAGAAGACTTATTCCGGCGAGCTCCGAATTCAATGAGGAGCGAAAGCTGCACAAAAGGAAACTTACTAAAAGTCTCCGCAAGGACCGTGAACCGTGGTGGCTGACAAAGGCAAAAGAGATGGAAAAAGCATCGGCGATAGGCAACACTAGGCAACTCTTTAGACTCATCAGGGAAACGGGTGAGAGAAGGCAAATCATAAGTGAGACTATTTCTGAGAAAAACGGTTGCTTAATTAGCTCTCAGGATAGACGCCTTGAACGCTGGAAAGAACACTTTGAGGGACAATTTAACTTGCCTACAGCCACACTGAACCTCCCCGACATCCACCACACACCCGAATGGGATATAGACACTGGTCCGCCGTCTGTAAGTGAGGTCACAAAAGCTATCAGTAATTTGAAACGAGGCAAAGCGGCAGGACCCGACGGAATTATTCCGAAGGTGTTTAAATATGAGGGTGACATACTAGTTTGTAGATTAACTGAGGTACTAGGCAAAGTCTGGGAATCAGAGACAGTGCCATCAGACTGGGGTAAGTCACTTATTATACCGATATTCAAGAAGGGAAACAAGTCCTCGTGTGATAATCATAGGGGGATCAGCCTAACGAACATAGTCTCTAAAATCCTAGGCTCAGTAATCATGCATAGACTAAGCAGAACTCGGGAGGAACAGACAAGGGAAAATCAAGCAGGCTTTAGACCAGGTAGAGGGTGCATAGATCATATCTTCACTCTTCGACAGATTCTAGAACATAGACACACTTTTCGGCGTCCAACAATTGTCATATTTCTTGACTTGAAGGCGGCCTTCGACTCCGTGGATCGAAAGGTACTATGGCAATGTCTGACTGTGAAGGGAGTGCCAAGAAAGTACATTGCACTAATCAAGGCACTCTATTCAAACTCACGTAGTCGTGTAAGGGCTTATGGGGAATTGTCATCTGAATTGGTAACAACCAGTGGTGTCCGACAGGGATGTCCACTTTCCCCATTTCTGTTTAACTTCATCATAGATATGCTGATGGAAGTATCCTTAACTGAACGTAATGACTTAGGAATCGACTTGTTACCAGGGAATAATCTAATGGACTTAGAATATGCAGATGACATAGTTCTGTTAGGGGAGGATGCTGACAAAATGCAGAGTCTTCTGAACACCTTGAGCAGCAATCTTCGTATGTTTGGCATGCGATTCGCCCCTACAAAATGTAAGATGCTGCTACAGGACTGGACTACGTCAACTCCTAACTTAGTGATAGGGAGTGAAGTGATAGAACATGTTGACCACTTCACCTACTTGGGAAGTTGTATTAGCACCAACGGACTGATTGGCGATGAAATCTCAGCACGGATCCGAAAAGCTCGAGCTGCTTTCGCTGACTTACACCATCTCTGGCGTAGGCGTGACATCCGGTTATCAACCAAGGGACGTGTGTACTGCTCATCAGTTCGCTCCATCCTTCTCTATGGCTCTGAAACATGGCCAATACGCGTTGAAGACATGAAAAGGTTGACTGCTTTCGATCATAGATGTCTGCGATCTCTGTCTCACGTTAGGTGGCTTAATAAGGTAAGTAATGTTGACGTTAGGCGTAGAGTGTTGGGTATAGAGGGAAAATCAATCGACGAGGTTATAAAGTTACATAGATTGAGTTGGCTAGGTCAGGTGCTGCGCATGCCTAACCATCGCCTCCCCCGACGGGCATTACTAGCTGATATAGGTGCAGGTTGGAAAAGAGTAAGTGGTGGCCAAACAAAAACATGGCCTCATCAATACATGAAATCCTTGACAGTTACTGAGTCAGGCAGGGAGATGCAGACTTCCGGGTTGGGGCCCTCGGAACTCTAGGAATCAATGGCTGGAGACAATAGGTGACATGGCTCAAAATCGTTGTCAATGGCGCAGATGTATTCAGTCTCTGTAATCTTTCATATTCCTTTCTACCATTACCCATTCTGTTTCACTCTTATACTTGTCAAACTCTATTGATTCTCTTCACTCATCTTCTTGTCTACCTCTGTGTGCTATTTGGAACGTGGCAACTCGAACTGGTGCACTTCGGTGCCAAGTTCTATGTTGAATCCAGACAGACAGACTTGTGCTCAAAACGTCATCCAGTTAATAACACTGAAATCACTGTGTGATAATTTGCAGTAAACTTGTCTAATATGCAATTAGTTGCTATCGTCTGTCCAACCAAACCATCCATCCATCACAGTCCTAAAGGAGGTCAGTCGGCAGCAGGAATAGCCACTGCGGCATCAGGTTACAATCTCACAGGGAATATGAGTTCCTTCAAGACTGCGGATACGCCTTGCTGATGAATGGCGACAAGCACCAAACCTACGTCAAGTGCTTCTCGCGCTTACCACCTCCAACCATTTGGAAATCAACAGTGGCTGAAACAACACACCTATAATTGTGCTCTCAACGTCTAGATTTTAAGGAGTAACCTACTAAACATTCTGACAGCCAGAGAGGTATCATTAACCTACCACAGTTGACGAGCTGCTTCACAAAAGAAGCTGCCTTCCTCATGAACAAATTAGGGTCTACCAGTTGAGTTGCATCAGCTAATTATACTTCAACGATAGCTGAAAATCTATTGTTCACATCCTCGTCCTCTTCAATCCTACAAAATATCCATCCCAACTGAGTCCATCCATACACAGCCACTCTGGTGTGATTCAGAAGAGGGACAAAACATGCCACATTTACAACGTATCAAAACACATTCACAATATCACTCAAGACAGACATTGTCATTTCTCACACATCACAAACCTTTTTAACTCGACTATTCAGATCTTCGATGAATAATCGTCGTAAATTGTGTAGAGTTTGTAATTCTTTGGTGACTGTCTCTTCTAGACCACGCAGATCTTGTTTGGTCTGTTCACGTTTTTCAGCTGTCTTCTCAAATACGTCTAGCCGTTTGGTCTTTGTCTCTAATTCTTCACGTAACTGTTTCACCTCCTCTTGTGATTTCTCGGATTGGAATTTGAAAGTATTAGCTTCACTGTGAATGTAAAAATGAGAGTAAAAATAGAAATGAGGAGGAACTACTGAACCTCAACTTTTACAATTTGTTAAATCTTACATCCCCACAACCACACCTTAGTCTTTCCTCGATTACCTACTACGATATATGTGTTGAGCAGCAGTAGGTTGACAGTATTGGAAACTCTCTCCTGCTTCCCCAACACAATCTACATTCACAATCGTGCTGTCTTTAGTTAAAAACGATGTTGTCCAGGCGATAGTGTGCATAATGCTCTAACTAAATGATTATGCATACAAAACGCCAAAGACATTCGCATATTTGGTTGTAATCATCTCATGTGTCTAACTCTTCTCAGAGAAACCAACCAGACTCAACTGAACCTTTCTGTACACTTTCAAACAATAAGAAAAATATTCACTCGGATATATGAACATTATCATGGTCATTATCGAAGCAAAGTAAACCCAATAACATCAAACTACAGAGTTCATAACGACGATGATACAACACGTGGACATTCAATATGTCCATTCAATATGAACATTTTTACCAGGAATTTCCAGCCATAGGTTCTGATCGGCGTGCGGCTGGTTCGCTTAAGCGCTCCATTTTCAGTCCACCGGTTCGCGGAATTCAAGTCCTGTAAAATCAAATTCAGCCTGCCCAACTTGGTAGCAACATTAGTCTTTACAAAATATTTGTGGCTTACGGTCCGATACACGAGATATCTGCTCTGGGCAACTCAGTCACTTTATGCTGCTGATACCTTGAATATTTCAAGCATACTCACACATCAATATCTTACTTTCCCTCTGTGCTATTGGTTCACATTCCCATCCTTTACATTCTTTATTCCTACTCAAAAAGATACAATTTACGAAAAGACGAATCAACACAACTGTCATGCAGAAACAGCTCAAGTTGAATTCCCGTAATTGGTACGACATCAACAATTCTGAGTCCTTAATTTCAGAACTTTCAAGTTAAACTTAAGCAAAAAACAGTCACAGTAAGTATTCCTTACCTGCTCGCCAACGTTTTAATTCACTCTCCAGATGACTTACAATAGTGTGTGATTTACCAACCTTCTCTTTTTCTTGCTCATACCTCCTACGCCATTCATCAGCCGTAATTTCTTCGTTCACCGTTACCAGATTTTTGATGGTCTTGGCTCGCATACCGAACATTAAGGTCGACTTCGTTTCGGCTTCATTATAACCAGCAGGAGAACAACAGATCACCATAGTTGTTCGTGCATTCCCTCCAAGAGATTCTTGAAGAATGCGAGTTAGTTTAGAGTCACGATAAGGGACGTGAGACTAAAACAGGAAATCATTTAACAGATCAATAGCTTGATAAGGTAGTGGCAGTCATCTTCAAATAAGCACAACATATGCAGACAAGAGATTCTAGTCGTAGTAGAAGCTAAAAATATGAGTTAGTGTGATGGGTTCTTCTGCCTCAGAAACACACAGTACAGAACTCTGCTAACAAGCGAGCACATACAAATAGGCGTGATCAACACAGAACAATTCAATATCTTATGCGTCTTAATCACATGGAAATTCAAAGTCAACACTGGCTACAATACCACCACCACAACCTGAGAGCATAAACTTACGCTTCCTTCCACAAGTGCATTGATCACATTACCAAGAGCAGAAAGTGATTTGTTAATATTTTTGGCTTCGTCCAACACAGTACCCTCAGCGCCTGTCTTCGCAACTTTCTCACTACCAGCCAAGTCAACAAGATAAAGTTTCCCATGTAGTGTCTTTTGAGTTTCCAAGTTCTCTTGTCGAACATTGATCAGGAGAACTGAGTGACTTCGAGAACTGTGCTCATTCATGTCTATAAATGGATAAGAAGTCAAACATTAGCGTCACATAAACCCCCAAGATAACTTGAATTTCATGCACAAAAAAGCAATATTTCAGTCAAACCACCACGCCTAGCTAACACTCAGGTACGACATATACTAAGAATACTTACTCGTCACGGCTACATGACGGTTAGCCTTCCCCTCGTCAATCGCTTTAAAAGCCTCTTCTGGAGTGGAAACAAACTTTTCCGTGATACCCTTAAACATTCTCGTTAGGAGGAATTATATCTTACTTTCACGTAAGGAACTCGGTCTTTGTCCTCATGCACCGGTAGGTTTGTTTTTGAAACTGAATCAAGATATAAGTTAGAGCGAAAAAATTACCATCAAGCAGATCACGGATTTTTTCCATGTATATTTCAAAGTAAGAAACCTGAAGATAAGAAGAGCAGCACCACAAAAATTACCTTAATGTGGAACTCCAAGTTCTCGTCCATTTGGTATATATGGTTGAATATATCATCAACTATCCGCGGGATAACACCTTGAAAAACTGGGTCACCTAAAATACCCTGAGGAGAAACAATCAGAAAACAGAATGTCATACCTCCATAGTATAAGTCTTTCCACTCGATGTTTGACCATAGGCGAATATTGTTCCATTATATCCATTCAACACATCTGCAACAATAGGCTTGGCCACAACTTTGTACACCTCTAACTGAGATGCCTTCGGCTGAACTACATGATCAAAGCTAAAGATTTTACCCTAGATAGAAGAGTTGTCACAAGTTTGAAAACCATCAAACATACCCCAAGAGATACAGTTGTGTCTCCATCACCGGGGAATGACACCACAAACTTGCTGTCGTTTGCTTTCTCTTGCTCGTTAAGTGGCCTCACACGGCACACAACTTTTATGCTCTCACTCATAGTAACCAATAAATCTGAGTCTGAAAAGCTGAGTGGATTCTCAGGAGCCCGCCAATGTTTTTAGACAATCGGATGAGCAGACAGATAAACAAAGCAGAACACATATTGAACAGCATGCGTGAAGTTAGCCTGCATCAAACTGAAAGAGTGGGAGTGAATCCCTTGCAATCTATACAGTCTCCCTTCGTTTCTCTGTCTCCTCTCCTCAGTGTCAAGTTTAAGAGACTTGATAATCTGTTCATCAAGCTGCTAGTTTGTAGAATTTGGGAAGGTTGTATTGATAGAATGCACGGTAGGGTCCCAGCTGACTACAGTGAGCAGCAACAGTGACAATCTTTCATGAAACACGTATTTAGGTGTTGTGCATGCGTGATTGCATGTGGCCTCTCAGATGAGGAGTAGAATTTTCACCTTCATCCTGATGGGCAGCAGAAATGAAAATAAATGCCAATTGAGTGAAAAAAATCCACAAATAGGAAGACCGTATGTGTTTCTACACCGATAGCTAGATGACACATCTCTAGTGCATGCCCTATCATAGGCTATTGCCAATCAATTACGCGATTCTCGAACCTAACTGAGCAAAGGATAGGACTGGTGTTTGAACCTCAACTATGGGATGTGATTCGTGAGTAAACAGAAGTGGAGTAGGAGAAATGTCCATGGATGGATGAACGGAGGAGTGGTCGGGGAGTGGGGGAAGGGATATTACATTATACGAGGTATTTATCGTCAATCGACAGAGAGAATGGCGGAGAAGGGCGCTAATTGTCCGATTAGTGCTCTCCAGTAAACCACTCAGCTCTCGGTGGCTTAACGGTAGAAAACCCGCCAGCCATGCTTGTGTTCCAGGGTCCTATATCTGGCCTATGCACTCCCTTGCCCCACTAAGCCAGTAATACGGCTAGTAAAGAGGGAAGGTTGGGTATTAGGCTAGTAACTCCACCCCATAAAACAAATGCCACTGCTACCGAAACTTCAAAGCCCTAGCTTGAAGCCCTGCCCCACTGAGAACGTAAATGAATCAAAAACTAAATCACTCTCCGTTGCGAAATAAACAGCCATGTGGGCCGAACGCAGTCATACGGAAAGCACTGCAGATATTAGCAATAAATTGACTCTTAAGAACGACACTGCGGTTACAGTGTAGTGTTTGTGGGGTCCCGAGCAGAGAAATTCGACGCCCACTGAAATTCAGACCAAGAGTGGTTGCACCGTTTCACACTCCGGTATTCTCGTTTCGAAGTTGTGAGTGCCTCCATGATACAAGCACCCAATCTTTGCTTCTGTACCTGTGTTAATATGGTTATGAGGAGCACTCGCGATGGCTGTAGGGGTGGCTTCTCTCAGCCACAGATATCACAGGTGATAGAGCTCAGAGACACCATGATGCCACAGTGGCCACCCAAAGTTTTGATGGATGGCATGTTCTATCTGGTGTATATCAGCATGGCGGAGTCTGCAGTGAATGTGAATGCCCGGATTCTTGACATCGACAACCAGGTGACAGGGAGGTGAGTTTGGTCTCACTACATGTGGAACCTCAATAATTAATTAGCTCAGACATGGTACTGCACGTGCATCACCACCTGGCAAATAAGTGCTACAGTCATTTACCTCAACTTTCGACATATTCTTTAGTTTCTAGCCGGTTGTAAGCCTGTGAGAAGGTGGAGTTTTGGGAGTGGATTTCGATTCAATCACGGAAAACCAATCTAGACACTACAGAAACTTCAGAGTACTCCGAAACTATCAACATAAAATAGGTCCTAATTAGAATGTGGCCGGCTTCTGAGAGCCTCTGGAAAGACACCCATCCGATTTGTCTTCTTACTATGAAGTCAAAACAAACATTTGCGCATGAAACGCTCGTACAATGTAGGGAACTCGGAAGGCTACCCAGATTTTTAAAGAAACCAGAACAGCAAGATGATACTTCCGATTTAACCACTGCCTCTCCAAATTTAACTTACCAGTAAATCGAATGACTTTCAAATATGGCTGCAAAGTCTTACACGTATCATGAAATACTCATAAAACTAACATTCGATCAACACCATCACTAGGGAAAATGTGCCCGATATATGTTATTATTTGATACTTTTTACGGTATTGAGAGTTTCCACTGGAATTTGACATATCGCGTGTGCCGAGAAAATCGCAATTTATATTTTGTGTAAACAGGCAAATTTGTATGAAATGCATGCCATTTTTACGCGCATGATAGGATATGGTATGAATTGCAATATTGCAGTGTCAGTGAATAGACACCATTTCAAAAGTTTAAATAGTTGAGTAGTAGTAGTAGTAGTACAAGCAATCAGAACAGGTTCGTGTAAATGACAAAGTGTAAACCCCTTAATAAGGTCACCAACAAGGTTGGGCGGCGACCCGAACTTCATTCCGTTTCCTGATGATAGTTATGGTCAACCAATCAACAGTCCGTATGTGGGTAATTGTTGTGTTCACATGCGATCAAAAGCCATTTCAGGAAGAGAAGAACGTTCTGAGAAACTACAAAAGGGTGCAAAATGGAATTATGGATAAAACATCATTGAAGGTACATTTACAAGATGTATCAAAGAATGAGCGATAGAGTCCTTGGGATGGTAATGTACATTTGCGGTATATAATGCTAACCATATTGGTCCTACAGTAGAAACCATGAAGTTTCAACGAAAATATAGCTATGCTGAAACGTTGATGTTGTTGTCGTATTTCCTTCATCACCACAACCAGACTTTAGGAGGGCGAAGTACTAGAATGAAAAGAGTAAGTCTTAGCCTCATAGAAGGACTAGAAAGTTAAGCTACAAAGGTGTATAACAGCTCTTCGCTGAAGAATTATTGCCAAGTTTATAAGTGATAGTTTGATGAGTAGCGCATTCAAAGGTCTGAAAGATTAGAATCTGTAGGAGACACTGGCCCGTAAGATGTTTCAGGGACAGCGTGAGGTCCAGCGTGGTAAGAGCTGGACATTGACAGTTACTGAGAGTTGTCTGACAGGTTTAATTCACTTATGTGTGCTCAGTCTCGATCTGCTAAAACTGACGACACTTTTTCTACTATCAACGTGCGTAATTCAAGGTAGCGTACTCGAACCTCTCTTCGTTCTTTTGTAATAATGTATATTTCTCCCTGTTTAAGCAGGAACATACTTATTGTACAGGCATGAATAAGTTGTTATATAAATTACACATGATTTGATGTATAATGGATTTACAGTTTGGCTGTTCTTTCTGACATTAGAGACAGTCGGAACAGTCTGCTATATAGTCTGTTTGTGTAACACATAAAAAGATATAGAAATATTGCCTTCGGATTAACAAAAAACCCAGACATCAGATGAATGTGATACAGATATCTGGGAAAATTAAAGAATGGGGTGATTCACCTTAGTGACCACCAGCTAGCGTCACCCTCCCTCCTTCCTTGATATTAGGCTCTGAGTCTATGATTATTATGGCTACCGCAAATATATTGCTTGGTACCAGACATGTTCGTACCCTATATTCCATCTCCCCAGCTTTCTTAATGAGTGCTTCCAATAGGTCTCCACGTACATCTTTATGAACATTATATATGTGTGCATGCATCCTAATGAACAGATTACTTTATAAAAAGCTAAAAACTTAAAGAGTAAGAAGAATAGGTTTTGTGAATAGCGGAGCAAGATTCAGCAGAACACTATAGTTAGGGTTCAATGTAGGTAGTATGAACTGAAGGTAAGGTCGGTTGGCAGGACTTAGTGTACTAATATATAGTAAACATCTGACATTGCAAAGTAACGTGTCTAGATATATTATAAAAAGATATTAACACAGAACCAACAAAATTTTGGCATTTGGCTAGCAATACTGCAGTGTGTGTAAACTGAAGAATGGCAGTTAGTCTACAGGGAGCCGTAGAGTAAATCAAACCATATATGATAAGAGTATAATCAGTATTATAATTCGTATATCAAATAATACACTATGCTCAATAATTGAGTGTTATAAGGGAAACGAGCGTGGTAAAGCAAGAGAACATTTGATGTATAAATATTTTAATCATTTTAAGTATTTTAATAACAATCTAATTTTAAGAATTGAACATGTATGATTAATAAGTATTATTATGTTAGTATATACATATGTAAAACGTTAAAGGTGTGGATGCTATTACAATTGTTTCCAGTGTTACTTTTACCAACACAACTTAGTGAAAATTATAGAGAATAGAAATCAGTAAATTAGTTAACGTTCGCTGCGTGAGTATTAGAGTCGAGATATACGTATGTGACTATACTGAAGACTGGGCTGGCCTTCAATTTCCACTCTACCAACAGTTGTGGTCTTTTAGACGAGCTAGCGTGGACATGTTAAAGTGTCTTTCTAGGCTCTGTTTGAACCCATCAGGGTTTTCACAACATCTTATTTCAGGTGGTAGTTGGTTCCGAAGAGTGCAATATTTTATGGTGAAAAAGTTTGCCCTAATGGATTTCCTGTGGGCAGCCACCTTGACGAGGTAGTCGTGGTTTCGCAGCTGATATCATTTAATATTTTCCCACGTTGTGGATGAGTTACTGTAGCAATGTTTCCTGATGACTTTGAAGGGTAGAAATAAGTTGCACTTCACTCTCCTTAACCACAGAGGCTCTAATTTCAGACGTACACATCTGTCAACATATTCCACTTGTCGGTCGAACCCTACTATGCGTTTCGTGAGGAATCTCTGGAGACTTTCGATTTTTTTCTGTCTACAGACCTGAGGTTACTAAATGGGAGAGCACAGTATTCAAGTTTGGGACGGATACATGTCCTATATACAGCTAATCTTGCTTCTTGGGTGTAGAAGTTACGCAGTACAAAGCCAGTAAGTCGTTTACGGTCAGATACAACCTTATTTGCATGATCGGAAAAGGATAAATCTGAGGATGTTATCCCGAGACCTGTGACTGCGTTCAGTTTTGAGAGGAGCTCACCGTACATATATAGGCACATTATCGGTTTCCAGCGTCCAAGGCGGGTTATACCGCACTTGTCCGGGTTGAAAGTCAGTTGCCACTTTGCGCTCCAAACGCCTAGATAGTTTAAGTCTTGTTGGATCTTGCTTTCGACGCTCATATCCCCGTACCCGTCTCAGCAACAGTATCTAGACAAAGGGTAACATCCCTGTAAAATAGGGACACTCAAGTCTCCAGGAAGTCAAGGGTAAAATAATCATCCCATTGACAGAGTCGAATAAGTTCTTGGACTAACCCCCAGTCTGTATATTTGTAACTACGACATATCATGCTCCAAGAATCTTGCTTGTTTCCTGTATTTAGTAGTGAGAAAGGCAGAGGTAGTATGTATGTGGTTTTCCACACATCAGGGTAAGTTCCAGTTTCCAGTGACAGAGTAAATATTCTAAGTAAAATGACTACCATTTCCGTGCTACCATTTTTGTATATGACAGATGGTATGTCGTCTGTTCAAGTACTTCCATTTGACCTCAATGTCTTAATTGCTGAGTCTATATTTTGTATATTAAAGTGTATTTCTCCTAATTCGCGATTAATTTTGCAGGCCATTTGGAAATTTAGGGTCGGGTGCATTTGCATCATTTGTGTCTGCATGGCGGACTGTATTCGTAAGTTGAGTAAAATGTTGAAAACTGTTTGTAAACCAGTTGCTTCTTCAATTCAGATCATGAATACTCATTTACAGCATGTTCGCCAGCGTCTTCAAATGGTAGAATTGGATCTTTCATGGGATTTGAGTGGTTATGAGTTAAATGGTCTGGAATTCAGCTTCATTTCGGTTTAGATGCAGGGTTGTTCGACCTCGAACAGGAGATAAACAGAAGGTTATTCACGGCAGCAGAATACCAGAAATAGAAAGTATGTGAACATGAAAAATACATCAATGTTATATGCATATATAAATGTTTATGTCGATTGCATATTATACCATAGTAAACTTTTACCTATATTGTAGTTGTGTTTTCACGTATTTATGCTAAGTCTTAGAGTTTATTTAGTGTCAAAACATATATTAATGAGTATGAGCGTTTTAGTGTTCTAACAACTGATGCATTTGAGAAATAATTCATGGGTTCTGGTAGGGATAGTCATTGGGATGAAACAGTTTATACAGCAAGTGTTTGAAGGTTACAATAGAGTGACAGGTCCTATTTCTAGGAGTGAAATATTCCCGTGTGTCAGTACTAAGTCTTCATGTATCCATGCTGCTAGTTTATTTATAGTTTTAAGATTGCTAAGGGTGTTGAAGTGCGTCCTTTAGGTGCTGTAGTAGACTAATAGATGATTCGTTCTAGGAGTAAATAATTTATTAATATAATCAGTAGAGTTAAACAGTCTGTACAGAGAGCGTTTTAAGCTTGCAATCGAAGAGTGAGTTCTGACATCTATAGGCAGGCTATTCCATATTATAGAATACATGATTGTGAAGAAGTTTTCACGGAGTGTTGACTTAAAGGAATGATTTGTCACTGTGCAAGTTTGGTTACGCAGATCGTAAGAACCTTCCTGTGCGAATTGTATGTCCCTGTTACCTGAGAATGATATTTCGTGAAGGACCTTAAAGAAGAATATTAGGTTTATAATAAGTCTCCTTGTCCAAAGTGGGTCAAGTTTTAGGATCATGCAGCGTGAGATGTAGTCTTTCATACAATCGTAGCCAAGTAGTTTTGAGGTAAAATATCGTTGGATGCTTTCCCTCATTAGCTTGTCACGTGTGCGAGTGCTGCTTATAATAAATGGACAGTATTCTAGTAGTGGTCTGACACATGTTTTGTACAGAATTAGCTTGGCTTCATTGTCGTGAAAGCTATTGAGTATGCATCCTAAGAGCATCCTCGATTTTGTAGTCTGTGATGCTACCTGTTCAGAGAATGTCAAGTCACGAGAGAACCTCAGGCCTAGGTCAACGACACCTCGGAGTCTGGTTAGGTTAGCAGATTGAAGCGTTAATTTCAGGTCAGGTGAGGGTGCTCCGAAGCAGATCCAGCCACATTTGTTCAGATTAAATTGGAGGTTCCATAGGGACGACCAAGGAGTCATTTTATCTAATTCCTTTTGCACTACATTCTCGAAGTACCCTAAGTCATCACGTTGGAATGTATAAGCTACCTTTAGGTCATCTGCAAAGATGAATGGTTTCCTGTGCGTGAAGCAAGCGCATATGTCATTGATGTATTGCGTAAATAGGAGGGGTCCAATGACACTACCTTGTACAACACCAGAAGTGATAGGGCTAGGTTTGGAGGTTATAGACCCGAGTTTAACTATTTGGGACCTATTGTTAAGGAATGATTTAAGCCATCCTAATAACGGGTCACGTATTCCTAAGGAGTTCAGCTTATGTATTAGCAGTAAATGGTCAACACGGTCAAATGCTTTAGAAATATCAAAGTAGATGACAAGTACTAGTTGCCGTCTGTCACGACTGCTGGTTACAAAATTGAAGAAGTCTAGGTGACATGTTAAACATGATCTGGATTTCAGGAATCCATGTTGGTTCGGACTTATAATATTGCGGCTAGGCATATGTTTGACTAAGTTATCTTTAACTAGTCTCTCCATAATTCCAGATGCTATAGGCGTGATATTGATTGGCCATAATACTTCTGGGATGTTGAATTCGCCTCCGATAATTTTATAACTGAAAGGAAGATTGGCTGTAACATTAAACATACTGCTAAGCATATTATCATATTCCCTGCTGGATGAAGGGAGCCGGTACACACAACCCACAAGTACAGGTTTACGTCTGACAACTTTTATTTCGACCCAGATCGAGTCATTGAGTTGTGACAGAATCGGGTTACTAAACTGGGTTGCACACAATGATTGTTCACAGTAAATTAGTGTTCCACCCCCAAGACCTGTCCATCTGTCCCCTCGAAAAAGGTTGTATTTCTCAATCATTGGGCTGTCATTGGAGATTTCACTTGTGCACCAGGTTTCGATGATCATAGTCAATGACAGTCTGCATATAGAAGCTAATGTACTTAGTGCGAAGTGTTTGCTTAGAACTGATCTCGTATTTACTAGGATAATAGATAAACACTGGCCATGTGGTTTCAGTGAGCGGACAACATCTTGGTAAAATAATCCGTGAGTATCCTCTATATATATGTTATCAGACTCATTTACCAATATCTTTGGATCGTTGGAAGACTTCAGGTAGATTTTTGAGATGATAGTCATGGATGAATATGTTATGCAGTGAGAGACACCTGTGTGATAATCAGATATTAATATTTTAGAGATATTAGTATCCGCGTTTGGTGTCGACACTGTGTCAGCTATCTCCCGGGAAATATGCCTTGTCCTGGCTGTAGACTGTTCGCTGTGGCAGCAAGGAATTGATCCGATATCATGCGTGCTATATGCATGATGCCATGTGTTTCTGTTAAATGACGCTGGTGAAAATCCTGCCCTAAGGTATAACCGATATGTGTATTCGGTAATTTGTTGCCAGTATAAGAATGAATTGTTGGTATCTGTTTCTGGTATTCATCAGACCATAGCAAGTTTTGTGCAGACATTGGCACATGCTCTCCACTAAGTACATAAGATGTATGAATGGGTTCTGTTGGCTTGCTAACTGTGGTCTGTGGCCGATGTTGAGGGCATTTTCTATAACTTTCAGTCGACAGAATATTAAAAGTGGGCTGGTTTACAAGGGGTTTACATGGTGGATGCGCAGAATAATGCCTACTACCTTGCTGCGCTGTTTGTCTAGAATTAGGGATTGGATAAAATTGGCTTTCCACTTGACACCAATTAGGCCTACCCCTAGGAGCTTCGTCTACCATATTCGACTTTCTCTTAGAAAGAAGACCTAGAGGTGCTTTCGTCTCTTTCATATCAAAGGAATTTCTTGCTCCGGGTCTAGTGTTTAATTTATTTACTTCTTTTTCCCTCATCTTATGATCAACTGGCTGATGATGGCTAACAGGGCAGCCAGCACATGCTATGTAGGGTCTCTGTGGCTTGGACACCTCATGAGCTTTAGTTTTCCTAATGGAAATGGGACGTTTGTCATAACGCCTAGAAAACTTGCCAACTTGGGTGGCTACATTCGACTGGTACTTCACAGAGTGTGGATTGTCAGACTGAGGGTAACAGACTTATAAGGTGATGGTTGGACCACCAGTGGGATGGGTTTTGATGGTTTCGGTGTCTTGACTTTTGCGTCAGTGTGAAAACGATGTATTTCAACATTATTTCCCGTTGACTCATCTATGTCCACCATTTCAGCGTCAGCATCAATATCGTTGTATAATGCTTGGCTAACACTAGCCAGTGCCTGCGAAAATGTCTGTTGCATGCCGTGATCAGATATTTCAATAGACGGAATAACGCACGGAACATCATCTACAGTTATCCTATTAGAGTTATCAGGGTTCACTGTTCCTGAGCGGCATCGCCTTTGGCATGGTGTTAAATCAGGTGCAACCCTAATGTTAGTGTATGGTGTTGAAGAGCCTATTGTCTTACCAGATTTCAGAAAATTCCCGGCTTCTTCAGTAGACCTAAACTTGAAAAGCACAGGACACGGGTGGTTTGCAGATTTCTTACGAAGACGCAAAACCTGACATTCTGTCAACGACATATTACAAGCCTTTAGACACGAATTCTTAAGTTTGGCAATCGGCTCTCTGTCTGGAATGTTATAGGCCAAGACGTTATGTGAAGACATAATCCTCTTAAGAGCTTCTTCAGCCAAATGGTCAGTTATGCGCTCGGATTTGATTAGTGATTCAAGACAGATGTTTTGTGATGGGTCACACAGTTGCGTGAGAGGCATAATGCTGTCAAACTTGCTCTGTAGTTCTGCTATTAACTTCTGAAGTGTCAATAAATCATTTTTGCTACAAGCCGCATTCTCTGTCAATTGCTCCATGATATCAGATACCATAAATCTGAGTGTGGCTTGTGTACAAGGTGTAGAATCGTCAACGGAGATGAGGCCTTCAGATGGCTGACTAGTATTAGACCTCAGTCTCTTAACGGTACTTACTCGTTTGATAGACTTAACCATTACAGAAATAAGAAACTTCACAATTTCCGGAAAAAAAGTCTCGAGGATATAAAAATAAGATAGCTGTATCATCGAAGTATCAAAACAACAACGATAAACAGATGTATATTGCAAAATAAAAAGTCAGACTTTCCTCTACAGAGTTTGCCGTGGGTAAAGTCCTGAGTCCCACGTGTTTAGATGGGGTATCAGAAGATTCTTCACGTAGATTTCACGAGTGAATGCTATATGTTGTTCCAGTTGATATAACACAATCCTTGTTGACTATGGATAACTGGATAATGTGAGGAAAGCGGCCAATTTCCATAATATTGAGGAAAAATGATTCACGCGGAAACTGAACACCTGTAGCGCAACAGTTCGAAACTATGTAACATTAGTTACATTTGAAATTTTTGATTTCCACTTTGCAGTTTGACAAAATATGGTGTCATGGAGAAAGGTGTAACTAAATACACCTAACCATCTTCCAGTATATATTTGAGATTAACACAGATTATAATTGCAATCATATTCGCAGAACTCCTAGATTCCAGTTATATGAAATTCTCTTGATTTTTAGAAACTGTACGATTAAACCTCCGAATCAAGATCTTCTTTAGCAAGAGAACGTATGACGCCGTCATCGTGGTATATATCCGCATGCTCCTTTCACACTGTCCTAATGCCTTTGAAAATATCTGGACTGGTGAAGAAATCTGAAAATGTGTTTTCCTAATGCACTCACCAGCGAAATGTTCCCGGGCATTTTCAGGCTGTTTAGTCAATATATCCCTGAAAAATATAAAAAGTATTTATAGTCCATACCTCAAAAATGCTGTCACCATATACTTCACTTCCGGATGTTGTCTCAGATATCTGTATCGCGGTGCGTTCAACGTTTGCGTTACATTTTTGCGTGATTCGTTACATAAAATTTATCTTGTTGTAATACTTGCACAAGTACTATACTACTTCCATACTTGTGACCGCTAACTCTCATTTCTAATAGTTACGGTTAATCAAAGTAAAAAGCAACGAACCCAATCTACTATAAAACTGGTGTCTAATTTAACGTCCTTGATTGCTACATCAAGCAACACACCCCCTACAAACGGCTATAGTGAGTCACATAACTCACTTGTATGCCGTAAGCGTCGAGCTGGAACTGAAGATAAAACTGTACTGACAGCTAGTATTAGCACTACTCCTAAAAATTCAGTACCCTCTGCTCATACAGAACTCCTCCCTTCACCTTATGTGCTTATCGGAAGACTCCAGCCATCAAGCTCTTCTTCAGTACTATCTTCAGAAATAGAACTTCTAAAGTTGTCTATAGGAGAACTTAAGGCTGAGTTAAGGGAAATGAAAAACAATAAGTCAGTAAATGCTGAAAACATCGAAACCAATACCGAGATATCCAAATTATCAGATCAGATCAGCGATATCAGGTTGCAGGTCTGTGAACTGACACCTCTAACTATCCTCATGAAAACTGTAAACCTTAACAAGCTTGACACAGAATCGGTAACTAAGGTAGATAACCTCATTAATTTTGTTACCACAGAAGTAACAAAACGACTCGACGCAAAACTGAGTGCTATTGTCTACAACGTTCCGGACAATGAGGCACTAAAAAAGGTACAGCGCATCTTACTTAGTGAGGCGAAAATGCCTAACTCCAAGACTAAGTGCTATAGGCTGAAAAAGAGTCAACATGAAAAGTGTTGTCCTATTCGCTTTCAGTTCGAAACACCAAAAGAGACCAGAAAATTTATGCACTCCCAACACACCCTATCGCAAGCCAGAAACTACAAACATATAAAGGTCGGGGTGGACAAAATAGTCATAGAAAGGCACGCACACAATTATCTCTCTAAGACTAATTGTGAAATAGGTAATAGGACATTGCACGCAGCCATTATTCCCAACCCTGTGAAAGATACAGTAGACCCCACCGCATCACCCCTCTCAAAACACACAGAATTATCCCATCTGAGTGCAACACCAGCCGAAAGGCCACTAGACTGTAACCAAATAAATAATAAAACCGTACCCCCTATCACAGCAGAATCTAACATGCCACTGAATAACCCCAGAAAAAAGTCAAAACCCCCCGAAATTCGACATTGTCCTCTCCTAGCCATAACTCCATTGGTAAAGATAAGGAAAATATGCCCCTAAATCATGCCAACAAAAACAGTGGCAGCTTAAATAAGCCCACACTTCCCACGGTCAATAGTATTAGCACTCACAACGTGCTAAATCGCACCATGGCACACACTAATATCCAATGTCACAACAATGTCACCCTCAATAGTACAAGTGGTAATAGTCAGAACTCGGCTACCAACAACTCAGGGTCTTCAGAGTATGGCACACAAACAAATTTTGACCGGATATATGGTACAAGTCTGCTGGGAACTAACCCACAATGCAGTACACACGAAACCCACACAAGGACACAACTAGCATCAAACAATAGGTGGAATAATAAGCCATGGTCATCACAAGGATCCAATCATTTTTTATCCCCCGCGTCCCTGTCAGCGTTGAAAAAACAGCTGGTAGGGATGTTAACACTCCTAAACCACTAGAGCTGGCTCCTCCTTGCATGAAAACAGGAACGGTCTAGTGCACCCGTATCCATTAAGCACACTTGACACTTGCACAAATATAGGTCAAATAAAGAACCCTACCCACTTCTGTAACCTAACTAAAAATAAAAATTCCTTAGTCTATAGCAAATCCAGTACTCCAACTCCTAATTCTTCACCGAAAACAGCACACACCAACTCGATAGACATAGGTGAGCATGATGCTGAAACTCCTCTTAACATAGGATCATCATGTCAAGCAGAACTACTGGGTGCTGAACCATATTCGGGGCTGACTAACGAACTTAAATACTTCAAATGCTACTTCAACTCTCATCTTTACCTAATCCTCATAAATGCTAGATCTGTTCTAAATAAATTGCCGATGCTCAGAGCACTCACAGTAATATACAAACCCCCTGTAATTGTCATCACTGAATCTTGGTGTCATTCGAACATCCTGGATGAAGAAATAAGCTTAGATAACTACACACACTTTCGGTGTGACAGGGAAGGTGGTAAGGGAGGGGGTTGTCTCATGTACTTTCTGAATGCACTTACTGTATCACAGCTAGAAAGTAGTACACTTAACATGCCTGAGACTCTATGGGTTAATGTACACTTAAATAACGTAACAGCATTAATTGGATGCACCTACAGAGCACCTGGCACCTTTAGTAATTACGAGACCCAACTTATTAATACTCTGGAGCAATTATCCGACTTACAATACGACCATAAGATCCTATGTGGGGACTTTAACTTACCTGAAATCAACTGGGATATACCCACAGGCCCAACTAAATTTGATAAGTTCTTAGACACACTGGATATACTTGGCTGGAAACAAACTGTCACTACTCCCACAAGAGGTAATAACGTACTAGACTTAATCTTCTGCCACAATATAAGCCCCCTTTCAACGCTAGTAGGTTCTGAGTTTCCAGGGAGCGACCACAAAACAGTAATGTGCACTGCCAATTCCGCTGAGTAGCAATGCATCTCATACCTCCACTTCACAACAAGTAATATATAGGAACTATAGTAAGGCAAACTGGGCCTTAGTTGAATCGATGCTAAGATCCTCCAAATGGGATGAATACTTCACTACTGATGACCTATCGAGAGCCCTAACCATCTTCTACCATAACTCAAACATATGCTTAGATGCTGTCATTCCACTCCAAACACTAAAGGTTTCCCCACACAGAAAGTCATTCATAAAACCAAAGGATCGTATGAAACTGAAGAAACTCTCAACAAGTTACTTCAAACACCACGACTTTGGCACTCTAGGTCTAATACTTAAAACCCTTAGCTCCATCTCACAAGCTCAAGATTTCCGTATGAGAAAGGAAGAACGCATCGCAGTAGCCAGTCCTGCTAGAGTGTATGCACTCACAGAAATCTTAAGGAAGCGAATGAATCGCAAAAATCACAGCATTTCTCTCCTCATAGACAAAGGTAGGCTATGCACTAACTCTGCAGACATATGTGAACTATTCAACAAAACGTTTGCAGGTAACTACCTTAAGCCCTCAGTCCAGCTACTCGATATACACCCTATTACTAATATGGCACAAACTCCATCTCCACTCACACCAAACCAAATTAGCACTGTTGAATTCACTTACGCTAATATTAACCAAACTATAAGAACCCTCAAAAGTTCAAAAGGTTTCGGTACCGACGGTATATCATCTTACTTCTATAAATATGGTGGCCCTGACATTCCTCTACTGCTGCTTAAAATATTCACAATGTCCCTAGAAACTCAAACTTACCCTGACATATGGAAGACTACATTCATTATGCCTAAACACAAATCTGGCTCGAAAACTGAAGTCAGTAACTACCGGCCAATCAATATCACACCTATAGCATCTAGAATTATGGAGAGACTAGTTAAAGATAACTTAATCAAACATATGCTTAGCCGCAATATTATAAGTCCGAACCAACATGGATTCCTGAAATCCAGATCATGTTTAACATGTCACCTAGACTTCTTCAATTTTGTAACCAGCAGTCGTGACAGACGGCAACTAGTACTTGTCATCTACTTTGACATTTCTAAGGCATTTGACCGTGTTGACCATTTACTGCTAACAAATAAGCTGAACTCCTTAGGAATACGTGACCCATTATTAGGATGGCTTAAATCATTCCTTAACAATAGGTCCCAAATAGTTAAACTCGGGTCTGCAACCTCCAAACCTAGCCCTATCACTTCTGGTGTAGTACAAGGTAGTGTCATTGGACCCCTCCTATTTACACTATACATCAATGACATATGCGCTTGCTTCACGCACGGGAAACCATTCATCTTTGCAGATGACCTAAAAGTAGCTTATACATTCCAACGTGATGACTTAGGGAACTTCGAGAATGTAGTGCAGAAGGAATTAGATAAAATGACTGCTTGGTCGTCCCTATGGAATCTCCAATTTAATCTGAACAAATGTGGCTGGATCTGCTTCGGTGCACCCTCAATTGACCTGAAATTAACGCTTCAATCTGCTAACCTAACAGACTCCGAAGTGTCGTTGACCTAGGCCTGAGGTACTCTAGTGACTTGACATTCTCTGAGCAAGTAGCATCACAGACTAGAAAATCGAGGATGCTCTTAGGATGCATACTCAGGAACTTTCACGACAATGAAGCCAAGCTAATTCTGTACAAAACATGTGTCAGACCACTACTAGAATACTGTCCATTTATTATAAGCAGCACTCGCACACGTGACAAGCTAAGGATGGAAAGTATCCAACGATATTTTACCTCAAAACTACTTGGCTACGATTGTAAGAAAGACTACATCTCACGGTGCATGATCCTAAAACTTGACCCACTTTGGACAAGGCGACTTATTATAAACCTAATATTCTTCTTTAAGGTCCTTCACAAAATATCATTCTCAGGTAACAGGGACATACAATTCGCACAGGAAGGTTCTTACGATCTGCGTAACCAAACTTCCACAGTGACAACTCATTCTTTTAAGTCAACACTCCGTGAAAACTTCTTCACAGTCATGTATTCTAAAATATGGAATAGCCTGCCTATAGATGTCAGAACTTGCTCTTCGGTTACAAGCTTCAAACGCTCTCTGTACAGACTGTTTCACTCTACTGATTATATTAATAAACTATTTACTCCTAGAACGAATCATCACTAATCTACTACAGCACCTAAAAGACGCACTTCAACACCCTTAGCAATCTTAAAACTATAAATAAACTAGCAGCATGGATACATGAAGACTTAGTACTGACACACGGGAATATTTCACTCCTAGAAATAGGACCTGTCACTCTATTGTAACCTTCAAACACTTGCTGTATAAACTGTTTCATCCCAATGACTATCCCTACCAGAACCCATGAATTATTTCTCAAATGCATCAGTTGTTAGAACACTAAAACGCTCATACTCATTAATATATGTTTTGACACTAAATAAACTCTAAGACTTAGCATAAATACGTGAAAACACAACTACAATATAGGTAAAAGTTTACTATGGTATAATATGCAATCGACATAAACATTTATATATGCATATAACATTGATGTATTTTTCATGTTCACATACTTTCTATTTCTGGTATTCTGCTGCCGTGAATAACCTTCTGTTTATCTCCTGTTCGAGGTCGAACAACCCTGCATCTAAACCGAAATGAAGCTGAATTCCAGACCATTTAACTCATAACCACTCAAATCCCATGAAAGATCCAATTCTACCATTTGAAGACGCTGGCGAACATGCTGTAAATGAGTATTCATGATCTGAATTGAAGAAGCAACTGGTTTACAAACAGTTTTCAACATTTTACTCAACTTACGAATACAGTCCGCCATGCAGACACAAATGATGCAAATGCACCCGACCCTAAATTTCCAAATGGCCTGCAAAATTAATCGCGAATTAGGAGAAATACACTTTAATATACAAAATATAGACTCAGCAATTAAGACATTGAGGTCAAATGGAAGTACTTGAACAGACGACATACCATCTGTCATATACAAAAATGGTAGCACGGAAATGGTAGTCATTTTACTTAGAATATTTACTCTGTCACTGGAAACTGGAACTTACCCTGATGTGTGGAAAACCACATACATACTACCTCTGCCTTTCTCACTACTAAATACAGGAAACAAGCAAGATTCTTGGAGCATGATATGTCGTAGTTACAAATATACAGACTGGGGGTTAGTCCAAGAACTTATTCGACTCTGTCAATGGGATGATTATTTTACCCTTGACTTCCTGGAGACTTGAGTGTCCCTATTTTACAGGGATGTTACCCTTTGTCTAGATACTGTTGCTGAGACGGGTACGGGGATATGAGCGTCGAAAGCAAGATCCAACAAGACTTAAACTATCTAGGCGTTTGGAGCGCAAAGTGGCAACTGACTTTCAACCCGGACAAGTGCGGTATAACCCGCCTTGGACGCTGGAAACCGATAATGTGCCTATATATGTACGGTGAGCTCCTCTCAAAACTGAACGCAGTCACAGGTCTCGGGATAACATCCTCAGATTTATCCTTTTCCGATCATGCAAATAAGGTTGTATCTGACCGTAAACGACTTACTGGCTTTGTACTGCGTAACTTCTACACCCAAGAAGCAAGATTAGCTGTATATAGGACATGTATCCGTCCCAAACTTGAATACTGTGCTCTCCCATTTAGTAACCTCAGGTCTGTAGACAGAAAAAAATCGAAAGTCTCCAGAGATTCCTCACGAAACGCATAGTAGGGTTCGACCAACAAGTGGAATATGTTGACAGATGTGTACGTCTGAAATTAGAGCCTCTGTGGTTAAGGAGAGTGAAGTGCAACTTATTTCTACCCTTCAAAGTCATCAGGAAACATTGCTACAGTAACTCATCCACAACGTGGGAAAATATTAAATGATATCAGCTGCGAAACCACGACTACCTCGTCAAGGTGGCTGCCCACAGGAAATCCATTAGGGCAAACTTTTTCACCATAAAATATTGCACTCTTCGGAACCAACTACCACCTGAAATAAGATGTTGTGAAAACCCCGATGGGTTCAAACAGAGCCTAGAAAGACACTTTAACATGTCCACGCTAGCTCGTCTAAAAGACCACAACTGTTGGTAGAGTGGAAATTGACGGCCAGTCCAGTCTTCAGTATAGACACATACGTATATCTCGACTCTAATACTCACGCAGCGAACGTTAACTAATTTACTGATTTCTATTCTCTATAATTTTCACTAAGTTGTGTTGGTAAAAGTAACACTGGAAACAATTGTAATAGCATCCACACCTTTCAACATTTTACATACGTATATACTAACATAATAATACTTAATAATCATGCATGTTCAATTCTTAAAATTAGATTGTTATTAAAATACTTAAAATGATTAAAATATTTATACATCAAATGTTCTCTTGCTTTACCACGCTCGTTTCCCTTATAACACTCAATTATTGAGCATAGTGTATTATTTGATATACGAATTATAATACTGATTATACTCTTATCATATATGGTTTGATTTACTCTACGGCTCCCTGTAGACTAACTGCCATTCTTCAGTTTACACACACTGCAGTATTGCTAGCCAAATGCCAAAATTTTGTTGGTTCTGTGTTAATATCTTTTTATAAT
This sequence comes from Trichobilharzia regenti, assembly GCA_944472135.2. Classification (NCBI taxonomy): domain Eukaryota; kingdom Metazoa; phylum Platyhelminthes; class Trematoda; order Strigeidida; family Schistosomatidae; genus Trichobilharzia; species Trichobilharzia regenti. Next base: position 120,884,802 of record OX235264.1, on the reverse strand, counting down.
ATATCTAGACACGTTACTTTGCAATGTCAGATGTTTACTATATATTAGTACACTAAGTCCTGCCAACCGACCTTACCTTCAGTTCATACTACCTACATTGAACCCTAACTATAGTGTTCTGCTGAATCTTGCTCCGCTATTCACAAAACCTATTCTTCTTACTCTTTAAGTTTTTAGCTTTTTATAAAGTAATCTGTTCATTAGGATGCATGCACACATATATAATGTTCATAAAGATGTACGTGGAGACCTATTGGAAGCACTCATTAAGAAAGCTGGGGAGATGGAATATAGGGTACGAACATGTCTGGTACCAAGCAATATATTTGCGGTAGCCATAATAATCATAGACTCAGAGCCTAATATCAAGGAAGGAGGGAGGGTGACGCTAGCTGGTGGTCACTAAGGTGAATCACACCATTCTGTAGAAACAGCAACATGCAAATTGACGGCTCGAGATATTTCTGATTTTTATGAGGGCTTAGATCTTTATCTTGAAAAACATAATAATGAACGCCTTGACAGATCATGCTTCTACCTTAAAATATAAACCATTCGCTCAGCCTATTGTTGAGATTCGACCAAGTGAGCTCCGCGCAGATTTATGGGGCATCTTATAAATTAACTTGCTATCCATTGTCGTATCTTCGAATACCACATCATAATGTCTTATCTCATTTATTTTCTAATAACGTCTTTACTTGATCCTCATTATATTTCATTAAACCTAACATTTTATAGCTCTTTATGAATTTGATTCGACTTATTCCTCTGCTAATCTCTGTAGGGTACGGTTGTGCACCAAATAGACAAAAAAGCATGAAATAAAAACAACTGGCTTGAAAGTAAGTGTATAAAAGCCAAAAGTGGATATCATGATTGTAGGAACTGTATTGGTTTTAATTATACATTGCAAATGAACGTTGTCGGCCTAAGGATTAATTACTTCCTCATTCTGTTTCATATATAAATGTGTTTATTAACGATATATTGCACTTACTTAATTTATTACACTTTAATGATTCACCTTAGCACTTTAACTTTTCTAAAACAGCTTCCAATCTCTTGTAAACGTTGTACCTACCTGAATATTGGTTGGTTATCGTATGCCTACAACCACAGGATGAAAGCGAAACGAAGTCGATTTTCCCGCTCAACCTGGAGGACAACTGTACAATTCAATAACTATACGGCCTGGTTCAGACAATGAGTGTAATTATATATATATATATCAAATATTCAACTGTTGAAACATTATTAACTTGTAGACAATTTAAGATTTGACATTATAGCATACTAGATCGTGCCTGTAAAAACGGCATGCATTTTCATGTAAATTTATGTGTGCCCTGGGTTCGAAGTTGGTCGTTTTTTTCCGCGTGGTTTTCGCTTTTATTATTCTTTCTTGTATTCCCACTTTTCAATATATATCTTTTGTGCCACTGAGTACTAATAGAAATAGCAATATTTTTTCATATCTAAACCTACCTTCCTAGTCACTGGATATTATCCTTGCCGATTTTCCTGTTTCAGGCTATTGATTAAGGTATTACCACTTCGAGCATCTGAATTTCGGTGCACATATTACGCTTGTTTTTTGTTTTTTGTCTTGACATAACGTCAAACAACCTAAGACTCATATACCTCTGCAGTTCTGTATTAGCTATACACAAAATGCCTGGTAAACTATCGAAGCGACGTGCTTCACTATCAGCTGAAAAAATCAGCAAAAGACATAGATCTAGCAAGCCTAAACAACATGGTAACACACTTTCCCCTGATCTGACGCAGATGCTAAACGATACTAGATCGGAAATCATTACTTCTTCACCTTCTTGTGTAATAAATGATTTTATCAGGGATATTTACAATAGTACAGGTTGTGAGACAAGTAGTATGGATCCTTACCTAGCCACACTGGCTCTTAGTAGAAAATCTGACACAGGCTCTTCTGATGTGGTTGAAACCACACCACCCATATACCCTGCTCAGAACTGTCAGTCAGAAGGTCCGAACATACATATGGCCTCACTATCCTCTATACCTGCTAATATCAATTCTTTAGGTTGTGTCAAAAGAAATGTTGACTCCCCCAAATGCTTAGTAAACTTAGACATCGACCTCGATAATCCTTGCAACACACAGGCAGATTTGCTATCACCTAATTCTATTCAACCGGATGCTTTTATGCAGGCTACAAATATGCCAGTTCAGAAGTTAGATTGTAGCACCACCGCTTCCATTACCAACAAAGCCCCTCAACGCAAAAATTTCCATCGGTCATCAGCGACCCGTGGACGTCAACCTAATGCCAAATTGGAAAACGCCAACTGCTCATTATCTACGCAGAACACAACTACCCAAACCAATAACCTGGAAAGTAGAGACATTCTTCCATTAGTCCATGATCTCTTACCCCTTAGGTATCTTATGAAGCCTGCTGACTTTCCTGACTATGATACACTACAGTCTTGTGAGAGAATTATAGATCACATTTCCACGGAAGTGATTAAGCGTGTTCAGTGCATGTATAATGCAATCGTCTTCAATGTGCCCGACAGTACTAACATTAAAACATTGAAAAATGCACTTTTAAAGACATGTGAAATACCAGACTCCCATTGTAGGTGCAAACGATTGCGTAAATCTTCAGCTAATACATCCTGTCCAATAATGTTCGAATTTAATAACATTGTGGATGCTAGTCGCTTTGTAAACAACCAACATCTCTTTAAGAGAGTAAGCAACTTTAAGAATATACGTATTATTCACGACAGGACACCAATCCAGCGTCGTGCCAAGCAAAGTGTCTCAGCAGGTGAAATAAGTCACCAAAAGGATACTACCAGCCCCATTGATGTTAATAAAAAATACCACCCAAACCCTAAAAGAAACCCTCCACCTAGTTACACTGAAATGAAGCCTGGTAGGGTTACCAATACTAAATCCAGTACTTCTCCAGCTGTTAAACAACCTGAAAAGCACTCACTGTCTGCAAAAGGTACCAATGAAAATCCTACCCGCCATGCTAAATATACCGAAAACCCTTGTATCACATTCACGTCTAGCTCTCAAATTATGAGAAAAAATGTAAAAAATAGAATTCCTATGCGTGGCACACACTCTATCAAGCCTGTTTCAGCATCCTCTACTACTCATGCGCTTAGATTTCCTAAAATGACATCTACGGTATCAAATCTAACAGACACTAGTCAACCTCCCTCATTCACTTTTCCTCACCATTCTAATACAACCACTTATAGCTACCCTACCTCTACTATGAGGTTGCGTAATACTAAATTCAACTATGCCCATATCCCTGGTGCACAGCCACATGGATTCAGTCGCCCAAACTTTCAGCATAGTCTGCTTGGAGATCCACCCAGACAATGCTACTACCCCACAAACACACTATCCCGACAACAAAACCGTCCTTACAACTGTCCAACTAATCAATCCCCTCACAATTTTTTCTCCTTTCCACACCCAACAGTAATGCCACCAATCAACCTAATGCCAAACAGTCTGTTTCCTTACTCTCAAATGTACCCCCTTCAGACACCCAGCGTACCCCAGTATGCCTATCTCCATGCGATCGTGAGATAAGCGATCAACTATGGAAATCCTCTTCCTTTTCACAGGATCTTAACGAAAACGATGAAGGCTTTAAGCACCGAACACTCGATATACCGGTCGGACCATCATCTAACTTTCATTTAACCTCAGCCGAATCACATCATCATCTCCTTCATTTTGCCTCGTCCCTTACCACTAATCAAAGATCATTTACTCTTTTCCTTATAAACGCTCGTTCTATCTGCAATAAAATTCCATACCTTCACTCCTTACTTTCACTTTGTAAGCCCTCAGTACTGTTAGTTACCGAGACATGGTTACCATCTGACTTCAATGACAGACTACTAGAATCACCAGGATACACACACTTTAGACATGGCAGAGAAGAAGGACGTGGTGGTGGTTGTCTTATCTTTGTTAGCAATAAATTCCACGCTGTAGAAGTTGATGATTTGGGTTGCTCACTGACAGACGCAGTATGGGTTACACTCAACACCAACTTAAATACAAGACTCTTATTGGGATGTATATATCGCCCGCCCAATTCTGATTCTAACACAACGAACCGTCTATGTGAAATTTTCGAACACGTCTCCTCTCTAAATTTTGACTATAAAATTATAGCTGGCGACTTTAACATGCCTGGTATCCAGTGGAATAGCCTTAAGGTTCCTAAATACACTGATCGTTTTATAAATTCGGTTGAACTCTATGGATGGACACAAAATGTTATTCACCCCACACGTAAATCCAACATCTTAGATCTAATCTTCACACATAACATTCTCCCCGTCAGCACTCGAGTTGGGCCTTTATTCCCTGGCAGCGACCACAACACGGTCACTTCCACCTTTAACCTAACAGCAGGTAGGTCAGGCAAAGGGCGTCGTCGGACAGTAAAAGTCAGAAACTTTTCAAAGGCTAATTGGGAAACAACGCAGTCTTTTATTCGTTGCCAAGACTGGGATACCTTTTTCTCCTCGGCAGACATTGATACTGCCCTTGACAGTTTCTACTCCAACATATCTGTTTGCTTCAACGAATCTATCCCTTGGTATACATCCAAACGCAACTGTGTAAATCAACTATATATACCGAATGCTACCAGGAATAAGCTAAGAAGACTCCGTAGAACCTATAATAAATCTATGGACTTCTCCTCGCTCATTAGCATCCTTAAGGTATATGATAAAATCAGATCAGATAATGCCGTTAAAATTTACAAAGAAGAACTTATCGCCCTTAAAAGTAACTCCAAAATTAGCTCCCTTTGCAAACTCTTCCAAAAAGACTGAAACATAAACAAGGCAACATTCCTTACATTCTTCATAATAATGTCGTTGTTAAGGATGATGCAGGCATAGCCGAACTCTTTAACAAGCACTTTTCTGACTCATACACGCATGATATTTCTGGATGCATAGAATTTGACTCGTTAACAGGCAAAACACTGTCAAATATATGCTTGACCGTTGATGTTATAGAAAGTGCAGTGCGTTCATTGAAATTTTCCAATACTCCTGGACCTGACTCAATTCCGTCTTCCTTCCTAAAACATGGTGGCTCCGATCTACCTCTCCTTTTGCTTAAAATATTCTCAACGTCCCTTATGAACGGAGTTTATCCTTCTAAATGGAAGCAGACATATATTGTCCCTAGATTTAAATCCGGCTCAAAATGTGATGTAAAAAATTACAGGCCAATCAATATAACGTCTGTCTTGTCTAGGATACTTGAGAAGATAATCAGTACCAAAATCACTGACTTCTTATTGACTGAAAACCTCATAACACCTTCTCAACATGGTTTTATAAAGTCCAGATCATGTATGACTTGCCACCTGGAACTATTCGATTTTATAACTGGACTTATTGATCAAAAATTCCTTGTGCTCATTGTGTATATCGATCTTAAGAAGGCATTCGACAAAGTATGTCATGATTTACTCCTGAAAAAACTTAAGGCTTATGGTATATCTGGCAATCTATTAGACTGGTGTAATTCGTTTATGCGTGGTCGGTCCCAGTCTGTTAAGATTAATGACACTTTTTCCAGTACCACTCCTATATCAAGTGGCGTAATTCAAGGTAGTGTACTAGGACCTCTCTTCTTTCTTATATACCTAAATGACGTCTGTAATGTTATAAAGCATGGCAGACCCTTCTTATATGCCGATGACTTGAAAGTAGTCTACTACAGTACCACCCAAGAACTGACAAACCTATCTTATAAAATCCAATCGGATATTGATAATATTGAAACTTGGTGTAAGTCGTGGATGATGCAGATCAACGTGCAGAAGTGTGGTCTGTTATGCTCAACTCGTTTACGTATCGCACCACGCATAACTATATACGACAAGCCTATCACTATCTTTCCTTCTGTACTTGACCTCGGGCTCTGTTACTCTGCCGATTTTAAATTCTCTCTCTATGTCACCAACCAAGTCTCTAAAGCCAGGAGATTACTTGGATTTATATTTCACAACTTTCAGACCAAAGAATCTAAAATGTTACTTTATAGAACACACATACGGCCCCTCCTTGAGTACTGTCCATTTATCCTAGACAGCACCTCTGTTAAGGACAAACTAAGGATTGAAAGTGTTCAAAGGAGATTTACAAGTAGAATCTTAGGAACAAATCTGAAAGTCCCCTACAACAGTCGTTGCGCAACTCTTAAGATCGAACCCCTTTGGTTCAGGCGTCACCGACTTAACCTCATTCTCCTATTTAAAATTCTCAAAGGAATAGTATACTTCCCCAATAATAACCTTAACTTTTCTTCTTCGACGTATGAACTACGCAGCAACGGGTCTTCTCTAAGTCATATTCTTTGTCGAACGAATTCTCGTTCCAACTTCTTTACAGTCAAATATAGGCAAATATGGAACTTCTTACCAAATGAAATCAAAAACAGCACCACAGTACAACGATTCACCCATCTACTACATAAATATTTCTCCGAAAATAGTCTTGACACGGTTTGCCACATGCTGAAAATTCGTGATATTGTTTCTTCCCACTCCGACTTATGTACCTAAACAGCTTTGTTCACTCAAAGCATTAACAGAAACGGTCAGTATTATCAGACATATTTAAAATATTCTACGTTGAGCTAATTTCTGTTCTCAGTTCCTTTTTTTTAGTTGATCAAATTATTTTTTAAGCAGACATCAGGAAATATCCGCAATCCTTTCAAGCAAACCTGGAGTGGAATACACAGCCTGTCATACTCGCCACGAAAGTTGCACTGAACCTAAATGAACTACCCTGACACATATTCAGTCATTCAAATGCATTTAATCCCAGCTGCTGCCTGCCAAATTAATCTAGTATTACGTTGGTTGGTCTAAGCCACGTGAAAAGGTGTAGACTTCCAGGCTGGGGTCCTCGGGACGGTAAAAACCAATGGTTGGAAACAATTGGTGACATGGCTCAAAATCGTTCTCAGTGGCGCAGATGCATCCACTCCTTGTGACATATGATCTTCAATGAAACTGTTTTGTATTTCTTTATTACTCCTTTGACTCACACCTCTGCTCACTGTTTCTATTATGCTTTTCTTGTAATTTGTTCTCTTGCTTCGCGTGCTACACGGAATGTGGCGACTTGAACTTCCGCACATTTGTGAAAAGTTCTATGTCGAAAACAGACAGACAGATAGTATTACGTATTATATTATATATTATTATATTTACAACTATGTCTACAGAAATCCCAGCCCTAAACTGGATCGTTTAAAAAAAATTAGCTTAAATACACTTTGATTGAATTATTTGTTTTGCAAGCACCATCACAAAACATCCGCAATCTTTTCAAGCAAACCCGGAGTGAAATAAACAGCCACTCATAATGGCCACGAAAGATGCACTGAAACTTAATAAACTACCCCGACATATATTCAGTCATTCAAATGCATTTAATCACAGCAGCTGACTGACATATTATTCAAAAATCATATAATATAATATTACATTACGATATGCGTTTACAGAAATCGAAGTTCTACATAGGATCGTCTAAAAATTCAGGTAAACTACACTGTGAGTCTCAAGTATTAACGGATTTTATTTTACTGTTATGCTATCATAACTATCTATTATGACTAACTACTGTCTCTTAACTACACTGTGAATCCTAAGTATCAACGGATTTTATTTTACTGTTATGCTATCATAACACTCTGTAGTCGTATTCTTCTGAACTATCTATTATAACTAACTACTGTCTCTTAACTACACTGTGAATCCTAAGTATCAACGGATTTTATTTTACTGTTATGCTATCATAACACTCTGTAGTCGTATTCTTCTCAACTATCTATTATAACTAACTACTGTCTCTTAACTACACTGTGAATCCTAAGTATCAACGGATTTTATTTTACTGTTATGCTATCATAACACTCTGTAGTCGTATTCTTCTGAACTATCTATTATAACTAACTACTGTCTCTTAACTACACTGTGAATCCTAAGTATCAACGGATTTTATTTTACTGTTATGCTATCATAACACTCTGTAGTCGTATTCTTCTGAACTATCTATTATAACTAACTACTGTCTCTTAACTACACTGTGAATCCTAAGTATCAACGGATTTTATTTTACTGTTATGCTATCATAACACTCTGTAGTCGTATTCTTCTGAACTATCTATTATAACTAACTACTGTCTCTTAACTACACTGTGAATCCTAAGTATCAACGGATTTTATTTTACTGTTATGCTATCATAACACTCTGTAGTCGTATTCTTCTGAACTATCTATTATAACTAACTACTGTCTCTTAACTACACTGTGAATCCTAAGTATCAACGGATTTTATTTTACTGTTATGCTATCATAACACTCTGTAGTCGTATTCTTCTCAACTATCTATTATAACTAACTACTGTCTCTTAACTACACTGTGAATCCTAAGTATCAACGGATTTTATTTTACTGTTATGCTATCATAACACTCTGTAGTCGTATTCTTCTGAACTATCTATTATAACTAACTACTGTCTCTTAACTACACTGTGAATCCTAAGTATCAACGGATTTTATTTTACTGTTATGCTATCATAACACTCTGTAGTCGTATTCTTCTGAACTATCTATTATAACTAACTACTGTCTCTTAACTACACTGTGAATCCTAAGTATCAACGGATTTTATTTTACTGTTATGCTATCATAACACTCTGTAGTCGTATTCTTCTGAACTATCTATTATAACTAACTACTGTCTCTTAACTACACTGTGAATCCTAAGTATCAACGGATTTTATTTTACTGTTATGCTATCATAACACTCTGTAGTCGTATTCTTCTGAACTATCTATTATAACTAACTACTGTCTCTTAACTACACTGTGAATCCTAAGTATCAACGGATTTATTTTACTGTTATGCTATCATAACACTCTGTAGTCGTATTCTTCTGAACATCTATTATAACTAACTACTGTCTCTTAACTACACTGTGAATCCTAAGTATCAACGGATTTTATTTTACTGTTATGCTATCATAACACTCTGTAGTCGTATTCTTCTGAACTATCTATTATAACTAACTACTGTCTCTTAACTACACTGTGAATCCTAAGTATCAACGGATTTTATTTTACTGTTATGCTATCATAACACTCTGTAGTCGTATTCTTCTGAACTATCTATTATAACTAACTACTGTCTCTTAACTACACTGTGAATCCTAAGTATCAACGGATTTTATTTTACTGTTATGCTATCATAACACTCTGTAGTCGTATTCTTCTGAACTATCTATTATAACTAACTACTGTCTCTTAACTACACTGTGAATCCTAAGTATCAACGGATTTTATTTTACTGTTATGCTATCATAACACTCTGTAGTCGTATTCTTCTGAACTATCTATTATAACTAACTACTGTCTCTAACTACACTGTGAATCCTAAGTATCAACGGATTTTATTTTACTGTTATGCTATCATAACACTCTGTAGTCGTATTCTTCTGAACTATCTATTATAACTAACTACTGTCTCTTAACTACACTGTGAATCCTAAGTATCAACGGATTTTATTTTACTGTTATGCTATCATAACACTCTGTAGTCGTATTCTTCTGAACTATCTATTATAACTAACTACTGTCTCTTAACTACACTGTGAATCCTAAGTATCAACGGATTTTATTTTACTGTTATGCTATCATAACACTCTGTAGTCGTATTCTTCTGAACTATCTATTATAACTAACTACTGTCTTTAACTACACTGTGAATCCTAAGTATCAACGGATTTTATTTTACTGTTATGCTATCATAACACTCTGTAGTCGTATTCTTCTCAACTATCTATTATAACTAACTACTGTCTCTTAACTACACTGTGAATCCTAAGTATCAACGGATTTTATTTTACTGTTATGCTATCATAACACTCTGTAGTCGTATTCTTCTGAACTATCTATTATAACTAACTACTGTCTCTTAACTACACTGTGAATCCTAAGTATCAACGGATTTTATTTTACTGTTATGCTATCATAACACTCTGTAGTCGTATTCTTCTGAACTATCTATTATAACTAACTACTGTCTCTTAACTACACTGTGAATCCTAAGTATCAACGGATTTTATTTTACTGTTATGCTATCATAACACTCTGTAGTCGTATTCTTCTGAACTATCTATTATAACTAACTACTGTCTCTTAACTACACTGTGAATCCTAAGTATCAACGGATTTTATTTTACTGTTATGCTATCATAACACTCTGTAGTCGTATTCTTCTGAACTATCTATTATAACTAACTACTGTCTCTTAACTACACTGTGAATCCTAAGTATCAACGGATTTTATTTTACTGTTATGCTATCATAACACTCTGTAGTCGTATTCTTCTGAACTATCTATTATAACTAACTACTGTCTCTTAACTACACTGTGAATCCTAAGTATCAACGGATTTTATTTTACTGTTATGCTATCATAACACTCTGTAGTCGTATTCTTCTGAACTATCTATTATAACTAACTACTGTCTCTTAACTACACTGTGAATCCTAAGTATCAACG
>OX235264.1:120822601-120874076 GCA_944472135.2 Trichobilharzia regenti | reverse complement strand
CCTTGCAATCTATACAGTCTCCCTTCGTTTCTCTGTCTCCTCTCCTCAGTGTCAAGTTTAAGAGACTTGATAATCTGTTCATCAAGCTGCTAGTTTGTAGAATTTGGGAAGGTTGTATTGATAGAATGCACGGTAGGGTCCCAGCTGACTACAGTGAGCAGCAACAGTGACAATCTTTCATGAAACACGTATTTAGGTGTTGTGCATGCGTGATTGCATGTGGCCTCTGAGATGAGGAGTAGAATTTTCACCTTCATCCTGATGGGCAGCAGAAATGAAAATAAATGCCAATTGAGTGAAAAAAAATCCACAAGTAGGAAGACCGTATGTGTTTCTACACCGATAGCTAGATGACACATCTCTAGTGCATGCCCTATCATAGGTTATTGCCAATCAATTACGCGATTCTCGAACCTAGCTGAGCAAAGGATAGGACTGGTGTTTGAACCTCAACTATGGGTGTGATTCGTGAGTAAACAGAAGTGGAGTAGGAGAAATGTCCATGGATGGATGAACGGAGGAGTGGTCGGGGAGTGGGGGAAGGGATATTACATTATACGAGGTATTTATCGTCAATCGACAGAGAGAATGGCGGAGAATGGCGCTAATTGTCCGATTAGTGCTCTCCAGTAAACCACTCAGCTCTCGGTGGCTTAACGGTAGAAAACCCGCCAGCCATGCTTGTGTTCCAGGGTCCTATATCTGGCCTATGCACTCCCTTGCCCCACTAAGCCAGTAATACGGCTAGTAAAGAGGGAAGGTTGGGTATTAGGCTAGTAACTCCACCCCATAAAACAAATGCCACTGCTACCGAAACTTCAAAGCCCTAGCTTGAAGCCCTGCCCCACTGAGAACGTAAATGAATCAAAAATGATTCAAAGTTATAATCCCGGAGTAAGGACAAGTTGTTCATAAGATGAGGAGGACATTATTTTTCAGTTTATTTGTATATATACTACTGTCCATCGAGTTGCACTGAGTTCTTAGTGCAACTGTATGTAACTGCATTTACATAAGTAAAACATTACAAATGCTCCTGTTTTTAGAATGAAAAACATGACTCTTCTCATTCAGTTTAGTAATGAAGAATGGAATTTCTTCCACGTAGGTACTGACGTGTCATTTAATTGAGGTTTTAAAGGAATGAATTCGGTACGGAGAACCACTGTGGAAACCGAAAGTACCTTTAGTTCACTAAATCTTTCTGACTTTCTGAATAAATTTGATTACTTTCTCCATGATCCTTGATATGACAGGTGTTATAGTGATAGGCCTATGATTACATGCACTAATTTTAGGCCCTCCTTTATGCTTAGGTTACATGTATGTATTTTTCCAAGTTTCAGAGTAGGTCCCGGTCATCAGTGAGAGAGTAAATATTCTAAGTAATAATACTATCATATCCATACCACCGTTTCTGTATATGTCATATGGTATGTCATCTATCCCACAACTACCGTTAGCTTTTAACGTCCTTACCGCCGATGCTATATTTTGTATATTAAAGTTGATTTCACCTAACTTGTAGTTATTTTTGCAGGTTATGTCGAGAATTGGGGACGGATGCGCTTTGGTGTTATTGGAGAACCACTCACTCAGGAGTTCACTAATGATCTGGGGATCATCATAAATTATACCTTCATGTTCTAGGCGGCTATCGTTGTTGTCTTCCCCCATCTTCAGTAGTTTTTGCAAGATCTTGCAGAGTTCCTGAGTTTAAGAGGTGCCCTCTAGGGCTTTATTTTCCTCGACTTGTGCCTTCACTTTATGTCTCGCTTCAAGATTTTTAAATTTTCCATGTATCTGGTGTAATGCACTAAATTCTTTGTATAAATAAAATTTCCTTTCCAGTTTCCTTAGTTTTATTCTCGTTTTGCGGTCTATGAATGGAGTTGGTGTCTTTAGGGCAGATTTCAGGGGTGCGATTGTGTCTCTCACTGAACTGATTGTCTTGTAGTAGGCATTTGGTATTACTTCTAAGTTATTATTGGTGAAGTATTCACCCCAGTCTGAGCTTCTCAAGAGCGTTGGTAGGAATTCCCAGTCGGAATTTCGATAGTCCCTATATTGTTAGTAAACCGGGGAACTCTTAGATGTGTGTTTAGTTGTTAGTTGTAAGGGTAGGGTGCAGTACAGTATGTTGTGGTCACTGTTGTCGAGTTTATCCCCCGCCTCTATCGAGATCGGCTCTATTTTGTGGCAGAGGATTAAGTCGAGAATATTGTTGTATCGTGTTGGGAGGCGTACGCACTGCTTCCATCCTCCTACATCTACGGCTTCTAGGATCACCTCGTAGGTTCTCGGTCCAGTGCAGGTATCCCAGTTCACTCCAGGGAGGTTGAAATCGCCACAAACTAGTTTGTAGTCGAATTCCAGCTTAGGTACAGTCTCTAGTATTTCTCCGATAACCGTATCAGTTGTTATAGGGCTGTTAGGGGCTCTGTATATACATCCCACAAGAATGTTATTTTCATTCGCGTGGATGCTTATTCACTTGGATTCTGGGAGTTTGTCGATAGTTAGGTTTGTAAAGGTATTGGAGTCAGTGGATTTAGAGGCATATATTAGACAACCGCCTCCTCTCTTGTCCGCTCTGTCATTCCTGTGGATGTTATAGTTATCAATTATCAGCTTTGTGTCAGGTATATCAGTAGTAAGCCAAGTTTCAGTCGCCAGAATCAGTGTTGGTCGCTCCATGTATACGAAGCTGGGAAAGGAAGTTATTTTGTTAAGGAGAGATCGAGCATTTAACGGCATACTTTTCAGAAAACATGCTAAAACATTCAGTTAGGCCTTCGCCAAACATCTAAACAGCAATGTGGATATAACCCGTACGGACCAAGATGGTGGCACCACTATTTCACAGGAGGAAGACCTAGTGGCTACTCTCCAAATAAACCCCGCAACAGTCATAAGGAAGCTACAGCCACTCACAGCTGGAAAGTTACCAGGTTGTGACGACATAAGGCCATCTGTTATGAAACAGTGCGTCGAAGCTCTCTGTAGACCCCTGTGCGACTCGTTCCAAAACTCAATGGATTTGGAGAAACTACCAAGGGAGTGGAAAATAGCAATCCTTTCTTCGATCTTCAAGAGCGGGAATAGGCAAAATCCCACTAGATATAGACCAGCAGCTCTACTCCGAGTGGTGTCAAAAGTACTGAGAAGTATTATTGATGACCACATCAGGGAATATTTCGATTGGTCTATTTCAATACAGTTGAAGATTGAACGACCAATTCATGGTTGTTTGCTCAAAACTAACTTCCCCAATTTTCGCGGAGGCATCCATACGACAGTCATCGTCTCATCGGTCGAGGTTTAGAAAGAAGTCACAGGAAAACCGTCAGAAATCTAAGTTGTAACAGTGTTTATATGTGGGTGTTACAATAAAGAATTCTCGAGTCGTCAATCTGTGTTCTGGTTTCTGCGTCAGTTCGTACTGAGCGTTTCTGAGAAGCTTCGAGGGACAGCGTGAGGCCTAGCGTAGCAAGAGCTGGGCATTAACGGTTTACGAGATGTGACCACAGTTTACGATAGTGAAGTCAGATTCTGACGGTAGAAACAGATTCTGGCGGATTCAGACAGTTAGTGAAAGTTGGGATAGTCACCGTTCATCTTTCCTGGTGCCGGTCAAGTCCTCTTTGAACAAGCAATATCTGGAACGATTTTGGAATTGGGTCAAGTTGAACAATGCCTGGGTCAAAGAAGGGACAGAGCGTCTTGGATGCAAACAGGAAAGTAAGTCATGTTGACTAGTCTGTTAATTGTTACGATCTGTCTGATGTTAAGCATGACATGGTTGATGTTACTGTTTCGCCATCCAGGGATAATAGGAACATCAAACTCTCTAAATTTGAACCACGGTGTTTCGATGGAAACCCGGCTGATTATTTACAATTTGTAAGGGAGTTTGAGATCATGCTGAGTAGTTTTTTATTAAGTGATGAATTGAAATTGATGTATTTGATGAGGTATTGCACTGGAGATGCTTCAAGAGCTATACAGTGCTGTAAGTTTATGAAGCCAAAAGAGGGCTACAACGAGGCTATGAGCATACTACGTCAAAGGTTTGGAAGAACTTCGATGATTATAGGGAAATTATTTGAGGCTGTTAAGGGTAATGGCAGTCAATTACAGGATGACTCCAGGCACTTACTGAGTTTTTGGATAATCTGCTGACTTACAAGAATGCATTGATTTCGATGAATTGCATGGGTGACCTCAACTCGAGTTTTATACTAGAAGTAATAGCGAGACTCTACCTACTCGACTGCAAAGGAAGTGGGCGAAGATAAGCTCCCGTATGGAGGATGAAGGTATCGAGCCAAAGTTTGATGATATCCTGAAATTAGTAAAAGATAGTGTCAATCAATCGATGAGCAAGTTGGCCAGTATATTGAATCTCAACCCTAGAATAGAGCAGTCTGAGGGCAAAATGCAATCATTGATGACGAAAGGGCCTCAGAGAGGTGGATATCGAGAAGGCTCTATGGTGTCAAGTAATGAATATAGATTAATTGAGTGTAAAAGCTTATGTCAGTCACGTCTCGTAAACCGCCAATGCCCAGCTCTTGCAACGCTGGGACTCACGATGCTCCTTGAAGTTTCTCAGAAAAGCTTAGTAATAACAGACGCAAAAAGCAAAACACCGATTCGCGATTCGAGAATTCTTTTTTGTAACACCAACATATAGGCAACTTTTAAAATCAAGCTTTAACAGTAAGGTTCATGACGGTTATGTCCTGACTTTTTTCTGAACAGCGACCGATGAGACTATGACTGTCGTATTGGTGCCTGCGCGAAAACTGGGGAAGTTGGTTTCGAGCAAACAACCATGAATTGATCGTTCAATCTTCAACCACATTGACAGATTTCGTGGTGCATCCATAACATATAAGTTACAAGATGCAAGACAAACACGGTTGTGTTTTACACTTTTGCAAGTAGTTCATACAAGGGTGAACTGTGAATCAGTGAGCAAGTTCAGTCGTAATGTATATGTGAAATCAAGGTCTGACTCCGAATAGTGTGACGATAACGGTTTGGTCAAGAAGTCTGTAGTTGCAACTGGTAAACCATCGTTGAATAGAGTGTCGCAGAAGAGAGTTACATTCTCAGAGGGCAGTTATGACTCCACAAGTTTACAAGGTATTACCAGTCAGAGTGAAGATATAAAACATTTAGGGATTTGTGAGGAGGAACCGAAATTGTCTACTTGTGTTATTAAAGAGTTTGAAATTGATGAAGTCGACCAGATAGATGATGGTAAAGTGAATATTCGTGATAATGATGATGATACTTCACATTTGTCTTTGGTTTATCATGATGAGATGCGGGATATGCCTACTCCTGCTAAGATAATTAAAGGTTCTGTACAACTTGAAGGTGAAGTAGAATTGAATGCAGATGCAGTTGCAGAAGGCATACATACTTGTGAGACCGTCAGTGTGATTGATCAGCATGTAGCCCACCTAACATCAGATGCTATTGCTAAACCTGAGCTGATAGTAAAAGACAGCAGTGGTGGTGATCTTGCATGTAGACAAATTTCTGAAAGTCAAGCAACAACAGCTTCTGAACCACCGCTACGTTCATCAACTTGTGTCACTCAGTCGTCGTTGGTGTTGTCATCCACAATGGAAAAGACGCCCATCAACTCACAGTTCACCCTTGTATGAACTACTTGCAAAAGTGTAAAACACAACCGTGTTTGTCTTGCATCTTGTAACTTATATGTTATGGATGCACCACGAAATCTGTCAATGTGGTTGAAGATTGAACGATCAATTCATGGTTGTTTGCTCGAAACCAACTTCCCCAGTTTTCGCGCAGGCACCAATACGACAGTCATAGTCTCATCGGTCGCTGTTCAGAAAAAAGTCAGGACATAACCGTCATGAACCTTACTGTTAAAGCTTGATTTTAAAAGTTGCCTATATGTTGGTGTTACAAAAAAGAATTCTCGAATCGCGAATCGGTGTTTTGCTTTTTGCGTCTGTTATTACTAAGCTTTTCTGAGAAACTTCAAGGAGCATCGTGAGTCCCAGCGTTGCAAGAGCTGGGCATTGGCGGTTTACGAGACGTGACTGACATAAGCTTTTACACTCAATTAATCTATATTCATTACTTGACACCATAGAGCCTTCTCGATATCCACCTCTCTGAGGCCCTTTCGTCATCAATGATTGCATTTTGCCCTCAGACTGCTCTATTCTAGGGTTGAGATTCAATATACTGGCCAACTTGCTCATCGATTGATTGACACTATCTTTTACTAATTTCAGGATATCATCAAACTTTGGCTCGATACCTTCATCCTCCATACGGGAGCTTATCTTCGCCCACTTCCTTTGCAGTCGAGTAGGTAGGAGTCTCGCTATTACTTCTAGTATAAAACTCGAGTTGAGGTCACCCATGCAATTCATCGAAATCAATGCATTCTTGTAAGTCAGCAGATTATCCAAAAACTCAGTAAGTGCCCGGGAGTCATCCTGTAATTGACTGCCATTACCCTTAACAGCCTCAAATAATTTCCCTATAATCATCGAAGTTCTTCCAAACCTTTGACGTAGTATGCTCATAGCCTCGTTGTAGCCCTCTTTTGGCTTCATAAACTTACAGCACTGTATAGCTCTTGAAGCATCTCCAGTGCAATACCTCATCAAATACATCAATTTCAATTCATCACTTAATAAAAAACTACTCAGCATGATCTCAAACTCCCTTACAAATTGTAAATAATCAGCCGGGTTTCCATCGAAACACCGTGGTTCAAATTTAGAGAGTTTGATGTTCCTATTATCCCTGGATGGCGAAACAGTAACATCAACCATGTCATGCTTAACATCAGACAGATCGTAACAATTAACAGACTAGTCAACATGACTTACTTTCCTGTTTGCATCCAAGACGCTCTGTCCCTTCTTTGACCCAGGCATTGTTCAACTTGACCCAATTCCAAAATCGTTCCAGATATTGCTTGTTCAAAGAGGACTTGACCGGCACCAGGAAAGATGAACGGTGACTATCCCAACTTTCACTAACTGTCTGAATCCGCCAGAATCTGTTTCTACCGTCAGAATCTGACTTCACCATCAGAAACTGTGAGTCACATCTCGTAAACCGTTAATGCCCAGCTCTTGCTACGCTAGGCCTCACGCTGTCCCTCGAAGCTTCTCAGAAACGCTCAGTACGAACTGACGCAGAAACCAGAACACAGATTGACGACTCGAGAATTCTTTATTGTAACACCAACATATAGCCTACTTTTTTTACAACTAAGGTCTATGAACAAATATTACGATAACATATCTCAATATAAATAATGTTAATTTCGGTTAACTTGACGACCTAATGAATCTCAATGATAACAATGGGTTTCTACATCTGCACCATTGAGAATGGCTTTGAGTCACATCGTCAACTGCTTCCAGTCATTGGTACATAACTTTCCAAGGATCTCAACCTGGTAGTCTACACTTCCGTACATGTCTGGTTTAAATCAACGTAGCTAGCTCAAACCAGCTATCGAATACTTTATGAACTGTTGTTAAGCTTTGAAATGAGCGATCCTCATTTCTCTCCAGACTGATCCTATATCAGTTGAAATTGCTCGTTGAGGGAAGGTGGTGGCCCGTCTTGCGTGACGTGTCCTAGCCAAGTCACTCGATATAGCTTAGCAACCTAACTGATTGACTTTACCCTCGTTCTCACCTAACACTACGCACAACCAAAAATTGCTCACCACATTACACCATCTAACACAGCAGACAGGACGTAAATATTTGGAGTCAAAACAAGACTAACCTTTTAATTTCTTCAATTCTCAATGGCCACGTCTTAGAGTCATAAATAAAAAGCGAATTTATTCGGTCAAGCATTTATTTCACGCAACTAATTTTCACCATCATAAGCTACACTGCGGAACACAGTACACACTAGAAAGTTTCGAATTAAGGAACATCAGATGAATATGCCATTGGTGTTGTATGCATTAGATTAAAGGCTCTTGAGAGAAAGAGATTGAGAAATATTATATCTCAACACTTTGCCTAGCATTTTAGTGAAATATTGACCGAATCATTCTTCATAATAATAATAATAAAAATTTCTATTTTCATATAAACACATAAATTTACATGAAAATGCATTCCATTTTACAGGCAAGATCAAGAATGATATAATCTCAAATCGTAGAATGTCTACAAGTATATAATGTTTCAAAAGTTAATACAACAAAATAACACAACGATGAACTATAATTCAAGAATTCTGTACACAACAAAATTATGTATGAAAACCGACTTCAAGCTTTATTTTTTTTCCCAGGCACTTATAACCCATCCACCAAAGACCTGGTTTGTTTTTGTTAATGCGAAGACAATACTTCTGTATTTCCTGATGTGTTGCACTCACTGACAATCTAGCGGATTTTTCCAACTATGCACAGAAACGATTGTACATAAGTGAAAAGGATGTTTTATACTATTGGGATTAACATTTATCAGGTGTATGTATAATCTCCAGTGTACATGTTAAACATATTCTGATATCGACTGTAAATTGTGACTGAATAATATGGTCCTATTTCTGTAACAAATTGATGATGCCTGTAAACTGGGTCCCTCGTGTACTGTACTATGAGAATAAATTTATTTATTTATTTGATAAATACATAAATAAATAGATTTATTCTCATTGTACAGTACATGAGGGACGCCAGTTTACAGGCATCATCAAATTGTTACAGAAATAGAACCATATTATTCAGTCACGTTTTACAATCGATAGCAAAATATGTTTATCATGTACGCTGGAGATTATACATACACTTGATAAATGTTAATCACAGTAGAATAAAACATCCTTTTCACTCATGTACAATCATTTATGTGCATAGTTGGAAAAATCCGCTAGATTGTCAGTGAGTGCAACACATCAGGAAATACAGAAGTATTGTCTTCGCATTATCAAGAAAAAACCAGGTCTTTGGTGGATGGATTATAAGTGCCTGGGAAAAAATAAAGCTTGAAGTCGGTTTTCATACATAATTTTGTTGTGTACAGAATTCTTGAATTATAGTTCATTGTTGTGTTATTTTGTTGTATTAACTTTTGAAACATTATATACTTGTAGACATTCTACGATTTGAGATTATATCATTCTTGATCTTGCCTGTAAAATGGAATGCATTTTCATCTAAATTTATGTGTTTATATGAAAATAGAAATTTTTATTATTATTATTATGAAGAATGATTCGGTCAATATTTCACTAAAATGCTAGGCAAAGTGTTGAGATATAATATTTCTCAAGCTCTTTCTCTCAAGAGCGTTTAATCTAATACATACAACACCAACGGCATATTCATCTGATGTTCCTTAATTCGAAACTTTCTAGTGTGTACTGTGTTCCGCAGTGTAGCTTATGATGGTGAAAATTGGTTGCGTGAAATAAATGGTTGACCGAATAAATTCGCTTTTTATTTATGACTCTAAGACGTGGCCATTGAGAATTGAAGAAATTAAAAGGTTAGTCTTGTTTTGACTCCAAATATTTACGTCCTGTCTGCTGTGTTAGATGGTGTAATGTGGTGAGCAATTTTTGGTTGTGCGTAGTGTTAGGTGAGAACGAGGGTAAAGTCAGTCAGTTAGGTTGCTAAGCTATATCGAGTGACTTGGCTAGGACACGTCACGCACGACGGGCTACCACCTTCCCTCAACGAGCAATTTCAACTGATATAGGATCAGTCTGGGGAGGAATGAGGATCGGTCATTTCAAAGCTTAACATCAGTTCATAAAGTATTCGATAGCTGGTTTGAGCTAGCTACGTTGATTTAAACCAGACATGTAAGGAAGTGTAGACTACCAGGTTGAGATCCTTGGAAAGTTATGTACCAATGACTGGAAGCAGTTGACAAAGTGACTCAAAGCCATTGTCAATGGTGCAGATGTAGAAACCAAATGTTATCATTGAGATTCATTAAGTCGTCAAGTTTACCGAAATTAACATTATTTATATTGTGATATATTATTGTAATATTTCTTCATAGACCATAGTTGTAAAAAAAGTAGGCTATATGTGGGTGTTACAATAAAGAATTCTCGAGTCGTCAATCTGTGTTCTGGTTTCTGCGTCAGTTCGTACTGAGCGTTTCTGAGAAGCTTCGAGGGACAGCGTGAGGCCTAGCGTAGCAAGAGCTGGGCATTAACGGTTTACGAGATGTGACTCACAGTTTCTGATGGTGAAGTCAGATTCTGACGGTAGAAACAGATTCTGGCGGATTCAGACAGTTAGTGAAGGTTGGGATAGTCACCGTTCATCTTTCCTGGTGCCGGTCAAGTCCTCTTTGAACAAGCAATATCTGGAACGATTTTGGAATTGGGTCAAGTTGAACAATGCCTGGGTCAAAGAAGGGACAGAGCGTCTTGGATGCAAACAGGAAAGTAAGTCATGTTGACTAGTCTGTTAATTGTTACGATCTGTCTGATGTTAAGCATGACATGGTTGATGTTACTGTTTCGCCATCCAGGGATAATAGGAACATCAAACTCTCTAAATTTGAACCACGGTGTTTCGATGGAAACCCGGCTGATTATTTACAATTTGTAAGGGAGTTTGAGATCATGCTGAGTAGTTTTTTATTAAGTGATGAATTGAAATTGATGTATTTGATGAGGTATTGCACTGGAGATGCTTCAAGAGCTATACAGTGCTGTAAGTTTATGAAGCCAAAAGAGGGCTACAACGAGGCTATGAGCATACTACGTCAAAGGTTTGGAAGAACTTCGATGATTATAGGGAAATTATTTGAGGCTGTTAAGGGTAATGGCAGTCAATTACAGGATGACTCCCCGGCACTTACTGAGTTTTTGGATAATCTGCTGACTTACAAGAATGCATTGATTTCGATGAATTGCATGGGTGACCTCAACTCGAGTTTTATACTAGAAGTAATAGCGAGACTCCTACCTACTCGACTGCAAAGGAAGTGGGCGAAGATAAGCTCCCGTATGGAGGATGAAGGTATCGAGCCAAAGTTTGATGATATCCTGAAATTAGTAAAAGATAGTGTCAATCAATCGATGAGCAAGTTGGCCAGTATATTGAATCTCAACCCTAGAATAGAGCAGTCTGAGGGCAAAATGCAATCATTGATGACGAAAGGGCCTCAGAGAGGTGGATATCGAGAAGGCTCTATGGTGTCAAGTAATGAATATAGATTAATTGAGTGTAAAAGCTTATGTCAGTCACGTCTCGTAAACCGCCAATGCCCAGCTCTTGCAACGCTGGGACTCACGATGCTCCTTGAAGTTTCTCAGAAAAGCTTAGTAATAACAGACGCAAAAAGCAAAACACCGATTCGCGATTCGAGAATTCTTTTTTGTAACACCAACATATAGGCAACTTTTAAAATCAAGCTTTAACAGTAAGGTTCATGACGGTTATGTCCTGACTTTTTTCTGAACAGCGACCGATGAGACTATGACTGTCGTATTGGTGCCTGCGCGAAAACTGGGGAAGTTGGTTTCGAGCAAACAACCATGAATTGATCGTTCAATCTTCAACCACATTGACAGATTTCGTGGTGCATCCACAACATATAAGTTACAAGATGCAAGACAAACACGGTTGTGTTTTACACTTTTGCAAGTAGTTCATACAAGGGTGAACTGTGAATCAGTGAGCAAGTTCAGTGGTAATGTATATGTGAAATCAAGGTCTGACTCCGAATAGTGTGACGATAACGGTGTGGTCAAGAAGTCTGTAGTTGCAACTGGTAAACCATCGTTGAATAGAGTGTCGCAGAAGAGAGTTACATTCTCAGAGGGCAGTTATGACTCCACAAGTTTACAAGGTATTACTAGTCAGAGTGAAGATATAAAACATTTAGGGATTTGTGAGGAGGAACCGAAATTGTCTACTTGTGTTATTAAAGAGTTTGAAATTGATGAAGTCGACCAGATAGATGATGGTAAAGTGAATATTCGTGATAATGATGATGATACTTCACATTTGTCTTTGGTTTATCATGATGAGATGCGGGATATGCCTACTCCTGCTAAGATAATTAAAGGTTCTGTACAACTTGAAGGTGAAGTAGAATTGAATGCAGATGCAGTTGCAGAAGGCATACATACTTGTGAGACCGTCAGTGTGATTGATCAGCATGTAGCCCACCTAACATCAGATGCTATTGCTAAACCTGAGATGATAGTAAAAGACAGCAGTGGTGGTGATCTTGCATGTAGACAAATTTCTGAAAGTCAAGCAACAACAGCTTCTGAACCACCGCTACGTTCATCAACTTGTGTCACTCAGTCGTCGTTGGTGTTGTCATCCACAATGGAAAAGACGCCCATCAACTCACAGTTCACCCTTGTATGAACTACTTGCAAAAGTGTAAAACACAACCGTGTTTGTCTTGCATCTTGTAACTTATATGTTGTGGATGCACCACGAAATCTGTCAATGTGGTTGAAGATTAAACGATCAATTCATGGTTGTTTCTGAATTATATATATTATATATATATATATATATGAATATACATATAATACACTCATTGCCTGAACCAGGCCGTATAGTTAGTGAATTGTACAATTGTCCTCCAGGTTCAGCGGGAAACTGACTTCGTTTCGCTTTCATCCCGTGGTTTTAGGCATGCGATAACCAACCAATATTGAGGTAAGTACAACGTTTACAAGGGATTGGAAGCTGTTTTAGAAAAGTTAAAGCGCTAAGGTGAATCATTAAAGTGTAATAAATTAAGTAAGTGCAATATATCGTTAATAAACACATTTATATATGAAACAGAATGGGGAAGTAATTAATCCTTAGGCCGACAACGTTCATTTGCAATGTATAATAAAACCAATATATTTCGCACTATTGTGATATCCACTTTTGGCTTTAATACAATTATTTTCAAGCCAGTTGTTTTTATTTCATGCTTTTATGTCTGTTTGATGCACAACCGTACACTACAGAGATTAGCAGAAGAATAAGTCGAATCAAATTCATAAAGAGCTATAAAATGTTAGGTTTAATGAAATATAATGAGGATCAAGTTAAGACGTTATTAGAAAATAAATGAGATAAGACATTATGATGTGGTATTCGGAGATACGACAATGGATAGCAAGTTAATTTATAAGATGCCCCATAAATCTGTGCAGATCCCACGTGTTCGCATCTCAACAATAGGCTGAGCGAATGTTATGCACCTCTTGCAAACGTGTAAATCACAACCGTGGTTTTCTTGCATCTTGTAACTTATCTGTTGTGGATGTACTGCGAAACCTGTTACACTCACTAGGTCTATATACATTACTAGACATCAGGGAGCCTTCTCGATATCCACCTCTCTGAGGCCCTTTCGTCATCAATGATTGCATTTTGCCCTCAGACTGCTCTATTCTAGGGTTGAGATTCAATATACTGGCCAACTTGCTCATCGATTGATTGACACTATCTTTTACTAATTTCAGGATATCATCAAACTTTGGCTCGATACCTTCATCCTCCATACGGGAGCTTATCTTCGCCCACTTCCTTTGCAGTCGAGTAGGTAGGAGTCTCGCTATTACTTCTAGTATAAAACTCGAGTTGAGGTCACCCATGCAATTCATCGAAATCAATGCATTCTTGTAAGTCAGCAGATTATCCAAAAACTCAGTAAGTGCCCGGGAGTCATCCTGTAATTGACTGCCATTACCCTTAACAGCCTCAAATAATTTCCCTATAATCATCGAAGTTCTTCCAAACCTTTGACGTAGTATGCTCATAGCCTCGTTGTAGCCCTCTTTTGGCTTCATAAACTTACAGCACTGTATAGCTCTTGAAGCATCTCCAGTGCAATACCTCATCAAATACATCAATTTCAATTCATCACTTAATAAAAAACTACTCAGCATGATCTCAAACTCCCTTACAAATTGTAAATAATCAGCCGGGTTTCCATCGAAACACCGTGGTTCAAATTTAGAGAGTTTGATGTTCCTATTATCCCTGGATGGCGAAACAGTAACATCAACCATGTCATGCTTAACATCAGACAGATCGTAACAATTAACAGACTAGTCAACATGACTTACTTTCCTGTTTGCATCCAAGACGCTCTGTCCCTTCTTTGACCCAGGCATTGTTCAACTTGACCCAATTCCAAAATCGTTCCAGATATTGCTTGTTCAAAGAGGACTTGACCGGCACCAGGAAAGATGAACGGTGACTATCCCAATTCACTAACTGTCTGAATCCGCCAGAATCTGTTTCTACCGTCAGAATCTGACTTCACCATCAGAAACTGTGAGTCACATCTCGTAAACCGTTAATGCCCAGCTCTTGCTACGCTAGGCCTCACGCTGTCCCTCGAAGCTTCTCAGAAACGCTCAGTACGAACTGACGCAGAAACCAGAACACAGATTGACGACTCGAGAATTCTTTATTGTAACACCCACATATAAACACTGTTACAACTTAGATTTCTGACGGTTTTCCTGTGACTTCTTTCTAAACCTCGACCGATGAGACGATGACTGTCGTATGGATGCCTCCGCGAAAATTGGGGAAGTTAGTTTTGAGCAAACAACCATGAATTGGTCGTTCAATCTTCAACTGCATTGAAATAGACCAATCGAAATATTCCCTGATGTGGTCATCAATAATACTTCTCAGTACTTTTGACACCACTCGGAGTAGAGCTGCTGGTCTATATCTAATGGGATTTTGCCTATTCCCGCTCTTGAAGATCGAAGAAAGGATTGCTATTTTCCACTCCCTTGGTAGTTTCTCCAAATCCATTGAGTTTTGGAACGAGTCGCACAGGGGTCTACAGAGAGCTTCGACGCACTGTTTCATAACAGATGGCCTTATGTCGTCACAACCTGGTAACTTTCCAGCTGTGAGTGGCTGTAGCTTCCTTATGACTGTTGCGGGGTTTATTTGGAGAGTAGCCACTAGGTCTTCCTCCTGTGAAATAGTGGTGCCACCATCTTGGTCCGTACGGGTTATATCCACATTGCTGTTTAGATGTTTGGCGAAGGCCTAACTGAATGTTTTAGCATGTTTTCTGAAAAGTATGCCGTTAAATGCTCGATCTCTCCTTAACAAAATAACTTCCTTTCCCAGCTTCGTATACATGGAGCGACCAACACTGATTCTGGCGACTGAAACTTGGCTTACTACTGATATACCTGACACAAAGCTGATAATTGATAACTATAACATCCACAGGAATGACAGAGCGGACAAGAGAGGAGGCGGTTGTCTAATATATGCCTCTAAATCCACTGACTCCAATACCTTTACAAACCTAACTATCGACAAACTCCCAGAATCCAAGTGAATAAGCATCCACGCGAATGAAAATAACATTCTTGTGGGATGTATATACAGAGCCCCTAACAGCCCTATAACAACTGATACGGTTATCGGAGAAATACTAGAGACTGTACCTAAGCTGGAATTCGACTACAAACTAGTTTGTGGCGATTTCAACCTCCCTGGAGTGAACTGGGATACCTGCACTGGACCGAGAACCTACGAGGTGATCCTAGAAGCCGTAGATGTAGGAGGATGGAAGCAGTGCGTACGCCTCCCAACACGATACAACAATATTCTCGACTTAATCCTCTGCCACAAAATAGAGCCGATCTCGATAGAGGCGGGGGATAAACTCGACAACAGTGACCACAACATACTGTACTGCACCCTACCCTTACAACTAACAACTAAACACACACCTAAGAGTTCCCCGGTTTACTAACAATATAGGGACTATCGAAATTCCGACTGGGAATTCCTACCAACGCTCTTGAGAAGCTCAGACTGGGGTGAATACTTCACCAATAATAACTTAGAAGTAATACCAAATGCCTACTACAAGACAATCAGTTCGGTGAGAGACACAATCGCACCCCTGAAATCTGCCCTAAAGACACCAACTCCATTCATAGACCGCAAAACGAGAATAAAACTAAGGAAACTGGAAAGGAAATTTTATTTATACAAAGAATTTAGTGCATTACACCAGATACATGGAAAATTTAAAAATCTTGAAGCGAGACATAAAATGAAGGCACAAGTCGAGGAAAATAAAGCCCTAGAGGGCACCTCTTAAACTCAGGAACTCTGCAAGATCTTGCAAAAACTACTGAAGATGGGGGAAGACAACAACAATAGCCGCCTAGAACATGAAGGTATAATTTATGATGATCCCCAGATCATTAGTGAACTCCTGAGTGAGTGGTTCTCCAATAACACCAAAGCGCATCCGTCCCCAATTCTCGACATAACCTGCAAAAATAACTACAAGTTAGGTGAAATCAACTTTAATATACAAAATATAGCATCGGCGGTAAGGACGTTAAAAGCTAACGGTAGTTGTGGGATAGATGACATACCATATGACATATACAAAAACGGTGGTATGGATATGATAGTATTATTACTTAGAATATTTACTCTCTCACTGATGACCGGGACCTACTCTGAAACTTGGAAAAATACATACATGTAACCTAAGCATAAAGGAGGGCCTAAAATTAGTGCATGTAATCATAGGCCTATCACTATAACACCTGTCATATCAAGGATCATGGAGAAAGTAATCAAATTTATTCAGAAAGTCAGAAAGATTTAGTGAACTAAAGGTACTTTCGGTTTCCACAGTGGTTCTCCGTACCGAATTCATTCCTTTAAAACCTCAATTAAATGACACGTCAGTACCTACGTGGAAGAAATTCCATTCTTCATTACTAAACTGAATGAGAAGAGTCATGTTTTTCATTCTAAAAACAGGAGCATTTGTAATGTTTTACTTATGTAAATGCAGTTACATACAGTTGCACTAAGAACTCAGTGCAACTCGATGGACAGTAGTATATATACAAATAAACTGAAAAATAATGTCCTCCTCATCTTATGAACAACTTGTCCTTACTCCGGGATTATAACTTTGAATCATTTTTGATTCATTTACGTTCTCAGTGGGGCAGGGCTTCAAGCTAGGGCTTTGAAGTTTCGGTAGCAGTGGCATTTGTTTTATGGGGTGGAGTTACTAGCCTAATACCCAACCTTCCCTCTTTACTAGCCGTATTACTGGCTTAGTGGGGCAAGGGAGTGCATAGGCCAGATATAGGACCCTGGAACACAAGCATGGCTGGCGGGTTTTCTACCGTTAAGCCACCGAGAGCTGAGTGGTTTACTGGAGAGCACTAATCGGACAATTAGCGCCCTTCTCCGCCATTCTCTCTGTCGATTGACGATAAATACCTCGTATAATGTAATATCCCTTCCCCCACTCCCCGACCACTCCTCCGTTCATCCATCCATGGACATTTCTCCTACTCCACTTCTGTTTACTCACGAATCACATCCCATAGTTGAGGTTCAAACACCAGTCCTATCCTTTGCTCAGCTAGGTTCGAGAATCGCGTAATTGATTGGCAATAGCCTATGATAGGGCATGCACTAGAGATGTGTCATCTAGCTATCGGTGTAGAAACACATACGGTCTTCCTACTTGTGGATTTTTTTTCACTCAATTGGCATTTATTTTCATTTCTGCCGCCCATCAGGATGAAGGTGAAAATTGTACTCCCCATCTCAGAGGCCATTTGCAATCACGCATGCACAACACCTAAATACGTGTTTCATGAAAGATTGTCACTGTTGCTCCTCACTGTAGTCAGCTGGGACCCTACCGTGCATTCTATCAATACAAACTTACCAAATTCTAAAAACTAGCAGCTTGATGAACAGATTATCAAGTATGATAGAGAAGATTTGTAGCTCAGGTGGATAATTTTGATGTGGTTTTGTTCTCTGAGCTGGATAGTGGTGACTCTAAATAATAGCGGCCCAAACCGAAACGACCTTCGAACAAAAAAGTGACCTTGAGCAAGGAATCAGCTGACTGTATCGTTTGCGGAAGTAGTCATGGATGTTTTCGATTACTGTTTGGATAACGGACTGATAGCTTTGTCGAAAATTTGCCAATGCGGATGAGTTATGCATATACAAAAATACACAGAGGCCATTGATGGCTTTGTATACAGATGTATTGAGTGCCGAAGGAGGAAATCGGTTCGAGCAGGTTTGTCGTTGTTTTTTAGTTTACAGATCCCTTAGGAACTTTTCTCTCAAGGTCTGAACTACCTTTGACGAAAATTTTTAATGATCTGTAACTTCTGGGTCCTGAAAAGAGCAGTCACAGCTACAGCTTATGAAACTGAAAATTCAGAGGTGTCAGCAGTGCAATGGTACAACTACTGCAGAGAAGTTTCCTCGGCAGCATAGTCCATATTGATGAGACTGTACTTATAAAAAGGAAATACAACCGCGGGAGATTGCAAGCAAACCAGCAGTGGATACTGGGTATCTACGACACGATACTGAGCAAAGGGTATATAGAAGCGATTCCCAATCGCAGTGCAGCAGTATTAGTACCTATTAATAAGCGTTTGGTGTTGCCGGGGACGACTATTCATACAGATGAATGGAGCGGATACCGTCAATTATCGAATCATGGGTACATTCATCATGTTGTGAATCATACGGACGGTTTCCGGAATTCTTTGGATGCAACCCACACCAGTTCCATTGAAAGTTTTTGGAGTCGTCTAAAAAGACGTATAAGAGCGATTAATGGATCGAGAAATCCCATGGTTTACAGTCTCCTGGATGAATTTATGTACCGAAGCTGGCTTCGTATGACTATGAAGACTCCCATGAGAAACTGGGAGGTTTTTTGCAACATAAACGCGAACGCCATTCTTTGTAACTGTTTATTATGATTGCATTACTTATATATAAACCGTTTTTTACAATTATGCGCCTTTCTTTTTGAGCCTTCTCATTGGCCGAAGTTGTCCCTGTCAAGGTCATTTTTGCGTTTAAAGGTCGTTTCGGTTTGGGCTGCTATTCTTTAGAGTCACCCTGGATAGTTAGTTTGCGAAGCTTTCATCACCTTACTGGGTGACATCTTCAGCGCATACTTCAAATTGAAGTGAGCTTCTAGGTTTCTCCACGAGTTTATTAATCATTCCTCCTGGTGACCTTGGACGTGATTGGTTGTTTATGTATGTTTTCACACCTTCTAGGTTACTTGTGTTGGAACTGATTGTTTCTGTGACTTGAACTTTGGCCAATCGTGTGTGAAGTTTCTTTCTTATTGGTTGATAAATTTTGTCTATCTCGATGTGTCTATTGATTGATGATTCACTGGAATGCCAAGCTTCTAAAAATTCTCTAGCATTCTTGTTATTTCCTTTGTCTAATATTTGAACGTTGTCCCAGTCGAATTGATGTCCGTGGTTGTCTGTGTGTAGTGAAATGAGGGAGTGTATATCATGTCTTTTGACGGCTAGCTTATGATCGTGGATACGAAGACGAAGGGGACGTCCACTTTGGCCAATGTCGTGTTTTTCACAGTTGTTACAGTTTATTTTGTAGATGATGTTGGTTTTGTCTTCTTTTGCTGTTGAGTCTTTGGTTGACATAGAATTGAGTGCAGCGACTTTGTTGGTTTGTGTACGACGTCAATTCCTAAAGGTTTGAAGAGTCTTTTAGTGATTTCTGAGATATCCTTTATATATGGTAAGGCGATTTTCTTTGTGTTTTCCTTGGTGGCTTTTGTTTTGGTAGGTTGGCTTGGGGGTATATGTCTCTTGATGAAATTCGGGGATATCCATTCTTTTGGAAGACGTCCATGAGATACTTTTCTTCAATTTTTCTTAAGGTGGGAGTGCTGCAGTGAGTCCTTGCTCTCTTGAATAGTGTTTGTATGCAGTTCCTTTTGTGTGCTGTTGGGTTGTTGCTGTTGTAATTCAGTATTTGGTCTGTGTGAGTTGATTTCCTATAAACTTGAGTTTCTAATTCTCCTGTAGTTGTTCGCCTGACTAAGACGTCCAAAAATGGTATTTTGTTCTCGGATTCCTCTTCTCTTGTGAATTTGATGTCGTTGAAGACGTTGTTTATTAAGTTGTGAGTTTTGTCTAATTCGTTTCTTTTGATTATTACAAATGTGTCGTCGACGTAGCGTATCCAAATCTTGGGTTTGATCTTTGGTAGAAATATGTTTTCGAGTCCTTGCATCACTGCTTCTGCAATCAAACCTGATATTGGCGATCCCATGGGTGTTCCTTTGACTTGTTCATATATTTGGCCGTTGAATTGGAAGTATGTTGTTAGGCATAGATTTATGCATTCCATCCAGCTTGTGTGTTGCATTTTTGATTGTTGTGGAAGTTGTTCGTCGTTGCTAAGTAATTGCTCCATGGTTTCTTTTGCTAGTTTTTGTCCGATAGAGGTATATAATGCTGTAACGTCGAAGGATACCATTATTTCTTGTTCATCTATTTGGATGTCTCTGATTTTCTCTAGGAATTGGATAGCAGAGTTGATGGAGTGATCACAGGATTCCGTTAGGTGTTTTAGTTTTCTGTATAATTCCTTGGACAAATTATATGTTGGAGTTCCTGGGAGTGATACAATTGGTCGTAACGGGATATTTGCCTTGTGTATTTTGGGTCTGCCGTAGAATCGAGGTAGGACTGGTCCATTGGATTTCATTCTCCATTGGTCTTGTTTTGTGATCTGTCCAGTTTTGCTGAGCTTGTTTAAGGTCCTTTGGATGCGGTTGTCCAATGTTTGTATGGGATTTGTTGGGAGTTGTTGATATACATCTTCATCTTTGAGTAGTTCTTCAGCTTTCTTGGTGTATTCTTCTCTGTCCATGACTACTGTTGTTCTTCCTTTGTCGGCTGGTAAAATGACGATGTCCTTCCTATTTTTCAGCTTTTTGAGGGCCTTTAATTCTTGAGAGTTGAGTTGTGTGTGTTGTCTTTTCTGTTTGACCATTGGTACAATTGTTTGGCGTATCTCTTCCTGTGTTTCCTCGTTCAAGTTTGATGATTTCAGTAATGACTCAAGGGCAGCGAAGAAATCAGTTTTTGAAGCATCTCCGGTGTTGTAGTTAAATCCTTTTTGTAGTAGTTGTTGTTCCATTTTTGATAGTGGTTGTTTTGATAGGTTGACTACGCAGTCTATGGGCGTATTGTCTGGTTGTTGTTTTCTAATCTTGGCTAGCTTGGTTTTGAGGACTCTTCGTCTTTGTTCTCTGTGTTTTCCACTTGACAGTGAAATTGCGGTGATCAGCGTTGACAGGTGTTCTTGGTTGAGGGTTTTCTCTAATTTTGCTTTTTGGACATCTATTATTTGTTGATATTTGTTGATCCGATAATGTGCGTCCGTAATCATTAATTTGACCATTCGTCTTCCACATTGTTCGGCCAATTCCCATCCCATTGGGCAGTTGACTGGTGGCTTGTATCTTACACTGTTTGGTAGGATTGAATGACGAAGGCACTCATGGAGAAAGAATAATTGTTCTCTGGTGGATCCTTGCCTTTTGGCGAAGTCTTCCCACTTTCGAACAGAGAGAAGCGTATCCCGCTCGTAAGATTTAGATATGATAGAGAAGATTTGTAGCTCAGGTGGATAATTTTGATGTGGTTTTGTTCTCTGAGCTGGATAGTTAGTTTGCGAAGCTTTCATCACCTTACTGGGTGACATCTTCAGCGCATACTTCAAATTGAAGTGAGCTTTTAGGTTTCTCCACGAGTTTATTAATCATTCCTCCTGGTGACCTTGGACGTGATTGGTTGTTTATGTATGTTTTCACACCTTCTAGGTTACTTGTGTTGGAACTGATTGTTTCTGTGACTTGAACTTTGGCCAATCGTGTGTGAAGTTTCTTTCTTATTGGTTGATAAATTTTGTCTATCTCGATGTGTCTATTGATTGATGATTCACTGGAATGCCAAGCTTCTAAAAATTCTCTAGCATTCTTGTTATTTCCTTTGTCTAATATTTGAACGTTGTCCCAGTCGAATTGATGTCCGTGGTTGTCTGTGTGTAGTGAAATGAGGGAGTGTATATCATGTCTTTTGACGGCTAGCTTATGATCGTGGATACGAAGACGAAGGGGACGTCCACTTTGGCCAATGTCGTGTTTTTCACAGTTGTTACAGTTTATTTTGTAGATGATGTTGGTTTTGTCTTCTTTTGCTGTTGAGTCTTTTGGTTGACATAGAATTGAGTGCAGCGACTTTGTTGGTTTGTGTACGACGTCAATTCCTAAAGGTTTGAAGAGTCTTTTAGTGATTTCTGAGATATCCTTTATATATGGTAAGGCGATTTTCTTTGTGTTTTCCTTGGTGGCTTTTGTTTTGGTAGGTTGGCTTGGGGGTATATGTCTCTTGATGAAATTCCGGGGATATCCATTCTTTTGGAAGACGTCCATGAGATACTTTTCTTCAATTTTTCTTAAGGTGGGAGTGCTGCAGTGAGTCCTTGCTCTCTTGAATAGTGTTTGTATGCAGTTCCTTTTGTGTGCTGTTGGGTTGTTGCTGTTGTAATTCAGTATTTGGTCTGTGTGAGTTGATTTCCTATAAACTTGAGTTTCTAATTCTCCTGTAGTTGTTCGCCTGACTAAGACGTCCAAAAATGGTATTTTGTTCTCGGATTCCTCTTCTCTTGTGAATTTGATGTCGTTGAAGACGTTGTTTATTAAGTTGTGAGTTTTGTCTAATTCGTTTCTTTTGATTATTACAAATGTGTCGTCGACGTATCGTATCCAAATCTTGGGTTTGATCTTTGGTAGAATTATGTTTTTGAGTCTTTGCATCACTGCTTCTGCAATCAAACCTGATATTGGCGATCCCATGGGTGTTCCTTTGACTTGTTCATATATTTGGCCGTTGAATTGGAAGTATGTTGTTAGGCATAGATTTATGCATTCCATCCAGCTTGTGTGTTGCATTTTTGATTGTTGTGGAAGTTGTTCGTCGTTGCTAAGTAATTGCTCCATGGTTTCTTTTGCTAGTTTTTGTCCGATAGAGGTATATAATGCTGTCACGTCGAAGGATACCATTATTTCTTGTTCATCTATTTGGATGTCTCTGATTTTCTCTAGGAATTGGATAGCAGAGTTGATGGAGTGATCACAGGATTCCGTTAGGTGTTTTAGTTTTCTGTATAATTCCTTGGACAAATTATATGTTGGAGTTCCTGGGAGTGATACAATTGGTCGTAACGGGATATTTGCCTTGTGTATTTTGGGTCTGCCGTAGAATCGAGGTAGGACTGGTCCATTGGATTTCATTCTCCATTGGTCTTGTTTTGTGATCTGTCCAGTTTTGCTGAGCTTGTTTAAGGTCCTTTGGATGCGGTTGTCCAATGTTTGTATGGGATTTGTTGGGAGTTGTTGATATACATCTTCATCTTTGAGTAGTTCTTCAGCTTTCTTGGTGTATTCTTCTCTGTCCATGACTACTGTTGTTCTTCCTTTGTCGGCTGGTAAAATGACGATGTCCTTCCTATTTTTCAGCTTTTTGAGGGCCTTTAATTCTTGAGAGTTGAGTTGTGTGTGTTGTCTTTTCTGTTTGACCATTGGTACAATTGTTTGGCGTATCTCTTCCTGTGTTTCCTCGTTCAAGTTTGATGATTTCAGTAATGACTCAAGGGCAGCGAAGAAATCAGTTTTTGAAGCATCTCCGGTGTTGTAGTTAAATCCTTTTTGTAGTAGTTGTTGTTCCATTTTTGATAGTGGTTGTTTTGATAGGTTGACTACGCAGTCTATGGGCGTATTGTCTGGTTGTTGTTTTCTAATCTTGGCTAGCTTGGTTTTGAGGACTCTTCGTCTTTGTTCTCTGTGTTTTCCACTTGACAGTGAAATTGCGGTGATCAGCGTTGACAGGTGTTCTTGGTTGAGGGTTTTCTCTAATTTTGCTTTTTGGACATCTATTATTTGTTGATATTTGTTGATCCGATAATGTGCGTCCGTAATCATTAATTTGACCATTCGTCTTCCACATTGTTCGGCCAATTCCCATCCCATTGGGCAGTTGACTGGTGGCTTGTATCTTACACTGTTTGGTAGGATTGAATGACGAAGGCACTCATGGAGAAAGAATAATTGTTCTCTGGTGGATCCTTGCCTTTTGGCGAAGTCTTCCCACTTTCGAACAGAGAGAAGCGTATCCCGCTCGTAAGATTTAGATATGATAGAGAAGATTTGTAGCTCAGGTGGATAATTTTGATGTGGTTTTGTTCTCTGAGCTGGATAGTTAGTTTGCGAAGCTTTCATCACCTTACTGGGTGACATCTTCAGCGCATACTTCAAATTGAAGTGAGCTTTTAGGTTTCTCCACGAGTTTATTAATCATTCCTCCTGGTGACCTTGGACGTGATTGGTTGTTTATGTATGTTTTCACACCTTCTAGGTTACTTGTGTTGGAACTGATTGTTTCTGTGACTTGAACTTTGGCCAATCGTGTGTGAAGTTTCTTTCTTATTGGTTGATAAATTTTGTCTATCTCGATGTGTCTATTGATTGATGATTCACTGGAAAGCCAAGCTTCTAAAAATTCTCTAGCATTCTTGTTATTTCCTTTGTCTAATATTTGAACGTTGTCCCAGTCGAATTGATGTCCGTGGTTGTCTGTGTGTAGTGAAATGAGGGAGTGTATATCATGTCTTTTGACGGCTAGCTTATGTTCGTGGATACGAAGACGAAGGGGACGTCCACTTTGGCCAATGTCGTGTTTTTCACAGTTGTTACAGTTTATTTTGTAGATGATGTTGGTTTTGTCTTCTTTTGCTGTTGAGTCTTTTGGTTGACATAGAATTGAGTGCAGCGACTTTGTTGGTTTGTGTACGACGTCAATTCCTAAAGGTTTGAAGAGTCTTTTAGTGATTTCTGAGATATCCTTTATATATGGTAAGGCGATTTTCTTTGTGTTTTCCTTGGTGGCTTTTGTTTTGGTAGGTTGGCTTGGGGGTATATGTCTCTTGATGAAATTCCGGGGATATCCATTCTTTTGGAAGACGTCCATGAGATACTTTTCTTCAATTTTTCTTAAGGTGGGAGTGCTGCAGTGAGTCCTTGCTCTCTTGAATAGTGTTTGTATGCAGTTCCTTTTGTGTGCTGTTGGGTTGTTGCTGTTGTAATTCAGTATTTGGTCTGTGTGAGTTGATTTCCTATAAACTTGAGTTTCTAATTCTCCTGTAGTTGTTCGCCTGACTAAGACGTCCAAAAATGGTATTTTGTTCTCGGATTCCTCTTCTCTTGTGAATTTGATGTCGTTGAAGACGTTGTTTATTAAGTTGTGAGTTTTGTCTAATTCGTTTCTTTTGATTATTACAAATGTGTCGTCGACGTAGCGTATCCAAATCTTGGGTTTGATCTTTGGTAGAATTATGTTTTCGAGTCCTTGCATCACTGCTTCTGCAATCAAACCTGATATTGGCGATCCCATGGGTGTTCCTTTGACTTGTTCATATATTTGGCCGTTGAATTGGAAGTATGTTGTTAGGCATAGATTTATGCATTCCATCCAGCTTGTGTGTTGCATTTTTGATTGTTGTGGAAGTTGTTCGTCGTTGCTAAGTAAATGCTCCATGGTTTCTTTTGCTAGTTTTTGTCCGATAGAGGTATATAATGCTGTCACGTCGAAGGATACCATTATTTCTTGTTCATCTATTTGGATGTCTCAGATTTTCTCTAGGAATTGGATAGCAGAGTTGATGTCAACCAAAAGACTCAACAGCAAAAGAAGACAAAACCAACATCATCTACAAAATAAACTGTAACAACTGTGAAAAACACTACATTGGCCAAAGTGGACGTCCCCTTCGTCTTCGTATCCACGAACATAAGCTAGCCGTCAAAAGACATGATATACACTCCCTCATTTCACTACACACAGACAACCACGGACATCAATTCGACTGGGACAACGTTCAAATATTAGACAAAGGAAATAACAAGAATGCTAGAGAATTTTTAGAAGCTTGGCATTCCAGTGAATCATCAATCAATAGACACATCGAGATAGACAAAATTTATCAACCAATAAGAAAGA
The DNA here is from genome assembly GCA_944472135.2 of Trichobilharzia regenti. Classification (NCBI taxonomy): domain Eukaryota; kingdom Metazoa; phylum Platyhelminthes; class Trematoda; order Strigeidida; family Schistosomatidae; genus Trichobilharzia; species Trichobilharzia regenti. Next base: position 120,848,144 of record OX235264.1, on the reverse strand, counting down.
AACTTCACACACGATTGGCCAAAGTTCAAGTCACAGAAACAATCAGTTCCAACACAAGTAACCTAGAAGGTGTGAAAACATACATAAACAACCAATCACGTCCAAGGTCACCAGGAGGAATGATTAATAAACTCGTGGAGAAACCTAAAAGCTCACTTCAATTTGAAGTATGCGCTGAAGATGTCACCCAGTAAGGTGATGAAAGCTTCGCAAACTAACTATCCAGCTCAGAGAACAAAACCACATCAAAATTATCCACCTGAGCTACAAATCTTCTCTATCATATCTAAATCTTACGAGCGGGATACGCTTCTCTCTGTTCGAAAGTGGGAAGACTTCGCCAAAAGGCAAGGATCCACCAGAGAACAATTATTCTTTCTCCATGAGTGCCTTCGTCATTCAATCCTACCAAACAGTGTAAGATACAAGCCACCAGTCAACTGCCCAATGGGATGGAAATTGGCCGAACAATGTGGAAGACGAATGGTCAAATTAATGATTACGGACGCACATTATCGGATCAACAAATATCAACAAATAATAGATGTCCAAAAAGCAAAATTAGAGAAAACCCTCAACCAAGAACACCTGTCAACGCTGATCACCGCAATTTCACTGTCAAGTGGAAAACACAGAGAACAAAGACGAAGAGTCCTCAAAACCAAGCTAGCCAAGATTAGAAAACAACAACCAGACAATACGCCCATAGACTGCGTAGTCAACCTATCAAAACAACCACTATCAAAAATGGAACAACAACTACTACAAAAAGGATTAAACTACAACACCGGAGATGCTTCAAAAACTGATTTCTTCGCTGCCTTGAATCATTACTCAAATCATCAAACTTGAACGAGGAAACACAGGAAGAGATACGCCAAACAATTGTACCAATGGTCAAACAGAAAAGACAACACACACAACTCAACTCTCAAGAACTAAAGGCCCTCAAAAAGCTGAAAAATAGGAAGGACATCGTCATTTTACCAGCCGACAAAGGAAGAACAACAGTAGTCATGGACAGAGAAGAATACACCAAGAAAGCTGAAGAACTACTCAAAGATGAAGATGTATATCAACAACTCCCAACAAATCCCATACAAACATTGGACAACCGCATCCAAAGGACCTTAAACAAGCTCAGCAAAACTGGACAGATCACAAAACAAGACCAATGGCGAATGAAATCCAATGGACCAGTCCTACCTCGATTCTACGGCAGACCCAAAATACACAAGGCAAATATCCCGTTACGACCAATTGTATCACTCCCAGGAACTCCAACATATAATTTGTCCAAGGAATTATACAGAAAACTAAAACACCTAACGGAATCCTGTGATCACTCCATCAACTCTGCTATCCAATTCCTAGAGAAAATCAGAGACATCCAAATAGATGAACAAGAAATAATGGTATCCTTCGACGTGACAGCATTATATACCTCTATCGGACAAAAACTAGCAAAAGAAACCATGGAGCAATTACTTAGCAACGACGAACAACTTCCACAACAATCAAAAATGCAACACACAAGCTGGATGGAATGCATAAATCTATGCCTAACAACATACTTCCAATTCAACGGCCAAATATATGAACAAGTCAAAGGAACACCCATGGGATCGCCAATATCAGGTTTGATTGCAGAAGCAGTGATGCAAAGACTCGAAAACATAATTCTACCAAAGATCAAACCCAAGATTTGGATACGCTACGTCGACGACACATTTGTAATAATCAAAAGAAACGAATTAGACAAAACTCACAACTTAATAAACAACGTCTTCAACGACATCAAATTCACAAGAGAAGAGGAATCCGAGAACAAAATACCATTTTTGGACGTCTTAGTCAGGCGAACAACTACAGGAGAATTAGAAACTCAAGTTTATAGGAAATCAACTCACACAGACCAAATACTGAATTACAACAGCAACAACCCAATAGCACACAAAAGGAACTGCATACAAACACTATTCAAGAGAGCAAGGACTCACTGCAGCACTCCCACCTTAAGAAAAATTGAAGAAAAGTATCTCATGGACGTCTTCCAAAAGAATGGATATCCCCGGAATTTCATCAAGAGACATATACCCCCAAGCCAACCTACCAAAACAAAAGCCACCAAGGAAAACACAAAGAAAATCGCCTTACCATATATAAAGGATATCTCAGAAATCACTAAAAGACTCTTCAAACCTTTAGGAATTGACGTCGTACACAAACCAACAAAGTCGCTGCACTCAATTCTATGTCAACCAAAAGACTCAACAGCAAAAGAAGACAAAACCAACATCATCTACAAAATAAACTGTAACAACTGTGAAAAACACTACATTGGCCAAAGTGGACGTCCCCTTCGTCTTCGTATCCACGAACATAAGCTAGCCGTCAAAAGACATGATATACACTCCCTCATTTCACTACACACAGACAACCACGGACATCAATTCGACTGGGACAACGTTCAAATATTAGACAAAGGAAATAACAAGAATGCTAGAGAATTTTTAGAAGCTTGGCATTCCAGTGAATCATCAATCAATAGACACATCGAGATAGACAAAATTTATCAACCAATAAGAAAGAAACTTCACACACGATTGGCCAAAGTTCAAGTCACAGAAACAATCAGTTCCAACACAAGTAACCTAGAAGGTGTGAAAACATACATAAACAACCAATCACGTCCAAGGTCACCAGGAGGAATGATTAATAAACTCGTGGAGAAACCTAAAAGCTCACTTCAATTTGAAGTATGCGCTGAAGATGTCACCCAGTAAGGTGATGAAAGCTTCGCAAACTAACTATCCAGCTCAGAGAACAAAACCACATAAAAAAATTTATCATATCTCTTAAACTTGACACTTAGGAGATGAGACAGAGAAACGAAGGGAGACTTTATAGATTGCAAAGATTCACTCCTACTCTTTCAGTTTGATGCAGGCTAACTCCACGCATGCTGTTCAATATGTGTTCTGCCTTGTTTATCTGTCTGCTCATCCGACTGTCTAAAAACATTGGCGGGCTCCTGAGAATCCACTCAGCTTTTCAGACTCAGATTTATTGGCTACTATGAGTGAGAGCATTAAAGTTGTATGCCGTGTGAGGCCATTTAACGAGCAAGAGAAAGCAAACGACAGCAAGTTTGTGGTGTCATTCCCCGGTGATGGAGACACAACTGTATCTCTTGGGGTATGTTTGATGGTTTTCAAACTTGTGACAACTCTTCTATCTAGGGTAAAATCTTTAGCTTTGATCATGTAGTTCAGCCGAAGGCATCTCAGTTAGAGGTGTACAAAGTTGTGGCCAAGCCTATTGTTGCAGATGTGTTGAATGGATATAATGGAACAATATTCGCCTATGGTCAAACATAAAGTGGAAAGACTTATACTATGGAGGTATGACATTCTGTTTTCTGATTGTTTCTCCTCAGGGTATTTTAGGTGACCCAGTTTTTCAAGGTGTTATCCCGCGGATAGTTGATGATATATTCAACCATATATACCAAATGGACGAGAACTTGGAGTTCCACATTAAGGTAATTTTTGTGGTGCTGCTCTTCTTATCTTCAGGTTTCTTACTTTGAAATATACATGGAAAAAATCCGTGACCTCCTTGATGGTAAGTCTTTTAATTTAATTTATATCTTGATTCAGTCTCGAAGACAAACCTACCGGCGCATGAGGACAAAGACCGAGTTCATTACGTGAAAGTAAGATATAATTCCATATTAGTTTGTTTATTAAATGTACCACAGTGAAACAGTATTATATACTAGATGACGTCTCGAACACAATTTATCGTTCATAATCATATCAGTATCATATTAATAAGATATAATTCCTCCCTAACAAGAATCTTTGAGGATGTCACAGAAAAGTTTGTATCCACCCCAGAAGAGGCTTTTAAAGCGATTGACGAGGGGAAGGCTAACCGTCATGTAGCCGTGACGAGTAAGTATTCTTAGTATATGTCGTACCTGAGTGTTAGCTAGGCGTGGTGGTTTGACTGAAATATTGCTTTTTTGTGCATGAAATTCAAGTTATCTTGGGGGTTTATGTGACGCTAATGTTTGACTTCTTATCCATTTATAGACATGAATGAGCACAGTTCTCAAAGTCACTCAGTTCTCCTGATCAATGTTCGACAAGAGAACTTGGAAACTCAAAAGACACTACATGGGAAACTTTATCTTGTTGACTTGGCTGGTAGTGAGAAAGTTGCGAAGACAGGCGCTGAGGGTACTGTGTTGGACGAAGCCAAAAATATTAACAAATCACTTTCTGCTCTTGGCAATGTGATCAATGCACTTGTGGAAGGAAGCGTAAGTTTATGCTCTCAGGTTGTGGTGGTGGTATTGTAGCCAGTGTTGACTTTGAATTTCCATGTGATTAAGACGCATAAGATATTGAATTGTTCTGTGTTGATCACGCCTATTTGTATGTGCTCGCTTCTTAGCAGAGTTCTGTACTGTGTGTTTCTGAGGCAGAAGAACCCATCACACTAACTCATATTTTTAGCTTCTACTACGACTAGAATCTCTTGTCTGGATATGTTGTGCTTATTTGAAGATGACTGCCACTACCTTATCAAGCTATTGATCTGTTAAATGATTTCCTGTTTTAGTCTCACGTCCCTTATCGTGACTCTAAACTAACTCGCATTCTTCAAGAATCTCTTGGAGGGAATGCACGAACAACTATGGTGATCTGTTGTTCTCCTGCTGGTTATAATGAAGCCGAAACGAAGTCGACCTTAATGTTCGGTATGCGAGCCAAGACCATCAAGAATCTGGTAACGGTGAACGAAGAAATTACGGCTGATGAATGGCGTAGGAGGTATGAGCAAGAAAAAGAGAAGGTTGGTAAATCACACACTATTGTAAGTCATCTGGAGAGTGAATTAAAACGTTGGCGAGCAGGTAAGGAATACTTACTGTGACTGTTTTTTGCTTAAGTTTAACTTGAAAGTTTTGAAATTAAGGACTCAGAATTGTTGATGTCGTACCAATTACGGGAATTCAACTTGAGCTGTTTCTGCATGACAGTTGTGTTGATTCGTCTTTTCGTAAATTGTATCTTTTTGAGTAGGAATAAAGAATGTAAAGGATGGGAATGTGAACCAATAGCACAGAGGGAAAGTAAGATATTGATGTGGGAGTATACTTGAAATATTCAAGGTATCAGCAGCATAAAGTGACTGAGTTGCCCAGAGCAGATATCTCGTGTATCAGACCGTAAGCCACAAATATTTTGTAAAGACTAATGTTGCTACCAAGTTGGGCAGGCTGAATTTGATTTTACAGGACTTGAATTCCGCGAACCGATGGACTGAAAATGGAGCGCTTAAGCGAACCAGCCGCACGCCGATCAGAACCTATGGCTGGAAATTCCTGGTAAAAATGTTCAGAAATGATCGTAGGAATGATAGGGGTGAATTCATGGTTTGTGCCAATCCTTGTTATAACAGATTATATCTATATTTACATCATCATCTATTTCTTCGTTTTATCCTGCTTCACGATCGATTAGATTATTCCCATCCTGCTTGATGCGCGTTGATGTATGGCTGATTGTGTTAGATATGTAGCGTTAAGTTAATGGATGAGAGGGTCGGAAGCTCGCTCTGCACATTTTAGCCTAGGGAAGTGGTTATTGTTATCAGTCGTCATCTGTCGAATGTAACTCATAAAGGCAGTCGTGGGAAACTGAATTATAATTTAATGTGGAGAAATGACGTGTAGCAGTTAAGATCACTAGTGGAGTAATATTCTATTCTGATTCAGATTCAGATTCAGATGATAAGGATAGAAGGCTCTTGTGGCCTGTGTTAATCCTTGCAAAGTATATCTCTGCAGAGATCTAACTTCTCTTTGAAAGCGTTCACCGATGGAGCTGATACTACTGAATCAGGTAAGGAGTTCCAATCGTTGACCACTCTGTGAGAGAATCTAAATTCTGCACGTATTTTAATCGTCCTTGGTTTGAGCACCTTTTTGCGGTGACCCCGTAAATGTATCCTAGAAGGGGAGAAAAGGTTAGAAAGGTCAGTTCCTAAATCACCCTTAAGTATACGGTATGCTAAAATTAAGTCGCCTCTCTTCCTTCGGTATGATAACGGGAAGAGATTTAAATGCTCCATCCTCTTATCATAAGGAAGGTGTGAGATACCACTAACTAATTTTGTTCCTACTCTCTGTACTCTTTCCAGAATATGTGCCTCCTTTTTGAAGCATGGACTCGTCGCTTGTATGCAGTATTCTAGATGAGGCCTGACATATGTTGCGTAGAGTATTTGGAACATGCCCTCGTCTAATCGTTTGAAAGCCCTTCGAATTGCCCATAGCATTCGAAAAGCTTTAGCTGCGGCTGCATTGCAATTTGCAGTTGTTTTCAAATCGTTGCTGACAATGATTCCTAGGTCCTTCTGTTCTTTAACATCAGGTAGTTCTGCATCCCCTAGGGAGTACGACGTATAAGACTTCTGACCTAAGTGCATTACCGCGCTTTTCCTAGCATTCATTTCCAAACTCCATAGGCTTGACCACTCAGCTAATTTATCTAAGTCATTTTGTAGGGCCAACCTATCCTCGTTATTGTTTACAGTTTTCCATACCTTAATGTCATCTGCAAATAATAATGAAGATGAAGAAAGAATCCCTGGTAATTCGTTAACGTATAATAGGAATAGCAATGGACCTAATACAGTTCCCTGGGGCACTCCACTGGATACTGCTTTCCATCCTGATAGTACACCATTAACTCTAACCTTCTGCCTTCTATCCATTAAGTAATCTCTAAACCACTCACATAGGCATTGGTCTAGTCCGAAACCTTTCAGTTTACTAAGGAGACCTAAGTGGGATACTTTGTCGAACGCCTTGCTAAGATCAATAAAAACCACGTCCAACAGATGGTCCCTATCTCTGGCCTCAACCCAGTCTTCCCTAGCCAATAGTAGGTTTGTCAAGCAGGATCGTCCTGGTCGGAATCCATGCTGTTCCACAGCCAACAAGCCATGTGTTTCAACATAAGCTAATAGTTGATCCCTTATAATAGTTTCCAGTACCTTTGCAATAATGCATGTCAGACTTACCGGCCTGTAGTTAGATACCAATTGCCTATCCCCGTCCTTGAAGATAGGGCTTATAATGGCATCCTTCCAGTCCCTGGGTAGCTTAGCCTGCGTCAGAGACATTTGGAAAATCTCCGTAAGCGGAATATATATTATATCCGCCAAGGAAAGTAACAACTTAGGGTGGAGTCCATCCGGCCCAGGTGATTTACCTGGCTTCAGTTTAGACAGTAGTTTCAGAACCTTTGTGTGCTCTACCACAATTGAGGGCATCTGAGTGGCGATGGCAGTGACCTCGCCATATCCCTGGGTGGTACTATCAGACGAGAAGACGTCACAGAAGTATTCAGAGAGGTTTTCAGCCTTCCCTTCGTCTGACTCAGCCGCTTCTCCACTAATGGTTATGAGTGACGGTATACCACTGCTAGTTTTAGTCCTACGTTTAATATACGAGTAAAACCTTTTTGGGTAATGAACGCAATCTAGTACTAATCGTCTCTCGTACTCTATACGACTCTTGTTAATCGCATACTTACAGAGGTTTCGAGTTTTGCGGTAGTCTTTCTGGAAGTTTTCCCTTCCTGTCATAACAAATTGGTCCCATAAGTTCTTTCGCCGTCTTAATAACCTCCTTATTTCACTAGTGATCCAAGGAGGTTCATGCGACGGCTTTCGAGGAGTGTACCAAGGTATAAAAGGTGAAGTGACACGATCTAGTGTATTCCTAAATCCTACCCAAGCTTCCTCGACAGTCTGACTTGTATCAACTGACCAGTCAACCACAGTTGCTGCGTTCCGGATTCCTTGTATATCCGCTTTCCAAATGTTTGGACGAGCAGATTTTGGCCTGTGCATGAGAGAATGAATCCTAAACGTAAAAGCAATGACTATGTGGTCACTGCTGCCAAGCGGCGGAAGGCACCTAATGTTACCAACGTCCTCCTTCTGGTGTGTCAATACCAAGTCTAGAGTAGATGGATCATGTTCAGGGTGATACCGTGTTGGTGCATGCATATGTTGCACGAGTGCACATTCAAGCACTGTCAATGTGAGCTCCCTATTGAAACAGGTATACAAACTAGTGGAGTTTAATTCCCCCCAATTAATATGTGGAGCGTTAAAGTCGCCAACAATCAGACACCTATTTCTACTACCCCACGCCCTCAAGTGATTTAGAACGAAGTCATCAGCTTGGCTAGCAGGACTTCTGTAGATAACTCCGATCGTTAAAGTGCCTTTGTTTAAGTTAATGATGCAACTTGCGGCTTCACTGGTGCCGCTGTCATGAGCTTCTGACAACGTTGACCTGATCCCTATGTCATCCCGGATGTAAAGAGCAACCCCCCCACCTTTCCGACTACTTACTCTGTCTGCTCGTATGCAGATATACCCAGGTATGAGTGGAGTTAAGTCTACACCCACTAACAACCACGTCTCAGTGATAGCAATTACATCAGGTTGTAGTCTTTCAGATAACTCTCCTAATTCGGCGAGCTTATTCCTAAGACTACATGCGTTCGTATAGCACACCGAAACACCTACGTGTTCACCCGGCTTATGAAGAGAGGTCTCGGCAGCATCGGTTTCCGAGACCTCACCACCCGAAAACCCAATAGTTTGAGGTCCTTCTCGCCTTTCTCTAGCCTGGCCTTTAGTTCAGCCACGGCTTCTCTTCTTTTGATTCTATCTTCCAAAGGCCAATCAGGCCTTATTTTTAGACTTTTGTCGTTGACTTTGAACGCGTTGTCGAGGATGGTCCTCCTCTCTGTTTCGTTCCCTAAAACTACCTTAAGTAGTCGTCGAGGAGTTCCTGTAGCATCAGGGTTTCGTTTTCCGATCCTGATAGCCTTTCGTACGTGTACTCCAGTTGTTTTTTCGGGAAGTATTTCCCGGAATATGGAGCTGATCGCCTTCAGATCATCTGCATGTCGGGCAGCTGGATCTGTGTTCTTAGATTCCTCCAAGTTCCAGATGATAATACTGTAACTAGAGTCCGTGGGTTTCTGAGTTTTGCTGGAACTAACAGTCGTCGAGACCTTGTTGGTAAACTCGGCTACTGTTTCTTTCCTAGTTTTGTTTTGCTTCTTACCTTTCGGCAGCAACCAAGTGGAGTCCGTTTCTCCCACTCTGTTTTCGCCGCGACTAGAAGCCATTCGTGCACTAGACACGCTGCGCTTTGGCGTTGCTATTTCACAGGCTGGTTTTGCCATGCTGGCACTACTTGCCCTTCTGGATTTCCGTTGGTTTTACTTCTTCTACTTTGGTATTGTGACAAAGTGGTCACAGGAAATCATTCCATTCATCACTCCCATCATGTTGAACTCGTGTGTATAGGTTGAGGAAAGGTGTAATAGTTCCAGCTAACATCATGCATAAATATGGAAGTTGACTTGGACGTAATTTTTGTTGTCATATAATCTGTGTTATACGTTAAATTTCAGGTGAAACTGTTAGTGAAGCTGATTGGTTCATTGAAAGTCAATATTCTGGCGCTATAGGTAATACAAGAGATTTGATAACTATACCCAGTGTCTCCAGTTCACTAATGCTAGATGGCGTCTCTACTTCTACACCACCATCTGCTGGTCTCGCAAATGCATCTCCAGGTAGTCTATTTCGTCTTCTGTTGGTAGTCGTTCTTTCATAATATTTTGTGTTAATACTATTTGTTATTTTCATTTGACATTTCGCCTTGTGTTATTGAGTAGTTTTGTGTAAGTCGGTGAATCTAGTGACTTCTAACTTCCCTTCTCCACGATGTTTTGTTAATATAGTGAAGTAGTGATATTTTTAGCACTTTAGGTAGCTTTGTTTTCTCAATGTAGACAGTGGTGGTAGGACTCTGTAGTTGAGGTTGCAGAAGCTCTCTGTCTGTCTGTTTTCGACATAGAACTTTGCACAAATGTAAGGAAGTTCAAGTCGCCACATTCCGTGTAGCACGCGAAGCAAGAGAAGAAAGTACAAGAAAAGCATAATAGAAACAGTGAGCAGAGGTGTGAGACAAAGGAGTAATAAAGAAATACAAAACAATTTCATTGAAGATCATAAGTCACAGGGAGTGGATGCATCTGCGATAGCCACTGAGAACGATTTTGAGCCATGTCACCAATTGTTTCCAACCATAGATTTTTACCTTCCCGAGGACCCCAGCCTGGAAGTCTATACCTTCCTACGTGACTTAGACCAACTGTTGTGGATTTCATTGACTGGTTCGGCCAAGTTTTTGTTTGACCGGCGCTAGCTTTTTTCCAGCCTGACCCTATATCCGCTAGCATTGCTCGCCGAGGGAGGCGATGACTTGGCATACGTAACACATGTCCTAACCAACTCAGTCGATGTAGCTTCACGACTTCGTCGATTGATTTCACCTGTTTACCTAGAACTCTACGCCTAACCTCATGTTGCTCACCTTATTATGCCACTTTACACGGGAAATAGAGCGCAGGCACGTATGATCAAAGACAGCTAGTCTTTTCATGTCTTCCACTCTCAGTGGCCAGGTCTCACAAACCTAAAGGAGGACGGAGCGGACTGATGAGCAGTACACCCGCCCTTTGGTCGATAGTCGAACATCTCGTCTACGCCAGAGTCGGCGTAATCTGGCAAATGCGAAACGAACCCCTTGTATTCGTGCTGAGATTTCGTCAGAGATCAGCCCGTTGGGGCTGATGGTACTTCCCAAATAAGTGAAGTGGTCAACGTGCTCTACCACTTCACTTCCTATTTTTAAACTAGGCGTCGATGTGGTCCAGTCCTGTAATATCATCTTGCATTTGGCGGGAGCGAATCGCATGCCAAACATTCGTAGATTGCTGTTCAAGGTGTTTAGAAGACTCTGCATTTCGTCAGCGTCTTCGCCTAGAAGGACTATATCGTCTGCTCTCTGTGATCTAAGACGAAGCGGATTGCGTCAATTGACCGACAGCGTGGCTCTTCAGGTGTTTCAAGATGAGGGTGGTGAGTAGTTGAGTGGGATAATTGGTGTTCTAGTCAATGTGGTGTGGTGGTCTTAGATAGTTTCATCAGATTTGTGTAGATGGCCAGACTTCCCCTGTGCTGATCACAGGGGGATCAGACTGGTTGATATTGTATCTAGGATACTTTGGGAAATGAAACAGTCAAGCATACAGGCTGCAGTTCTAGGCAAAGGTGTATTATGATTTCCTCTCTATCCAACAGGTTTTGAGGACAAGCTTGTTTTTAGAGTCCAGTATTTGACATATTTCTTGGCCTACACGTAGAATTTGACTTCATCTGACTTTTTGAGAAATGATGTTGACTTATTCCAGCAGACCTACTCGGGTATGTGCAGCTGTTTTGAGGGTATATGGGAAGTTGTGTTCGGTTGGCGATGATCAATGTGCTTGCACTAAGAACGCTCACTGTCACTATCTGTACCTAATTTAGTTTGGTGAATGACGTATTGGTGTTTCTTTTACATTGGTGTCAGTAAGTAATTGCAAGTAATTCTTTTATCTCTCGGTACTCGTCAGAAAGATATACCGTCAACATCGGAGAGAGCCTGTGATTTTCGGTGATTTGTCAGTCGTTATCGACATCTACAACGTTACTACCAAGCTGTTTAGCCTGAAACTGACGTGAGTATGATCTTAGTGAGCTTAGTGACAGCACCATGTACATGATTAGTTTTCATCGACGCATATGACTGAAGGAAGTTTCGAATTGGCTACGGTCGAGTGACCATTGTGCACTTGTGTCATTGTAGTGATTGTTGGTGTGAACATGTGAGGGTGTTTAGAACGTCTGGCTGAGCTGAGGGTCCTTGGAATAGTGAAAATCATTAAGTAGAGACTCAGTACGGTAACGTGAACTTTTGTGCGGATCTGTGCTCTGATCAGTAATTCAAACAGAGGGTATCTTCTATAACAAGTAAGCTTACTAATTAATTAAATAACTGTTTGAACTACTGATTGGTTGTTGTTGTGTGTATTTCTGAATGAACTGATGGCACTTTGCTAACCAAGAAGGTGTTGTTGCAATTCAGAAGTGTTTATTCCATTCTGATTATATGCATGCCTCGAAGTTTTATTCTGGTATGCGAAATTATCGAAATGTATTTGATGGTTTGTCAGTTTCTTTTTGATTTAGTCTTGTTTTGTTGAAACCATGAGATATTACGCGTTCTTGTCGTAACACAATAGGCAGCAAGTTCGGATGAAATAATACTGGAACTGAATGGATGTTTTTATGATAATTGACTGACTGAATTTCAACACATGTTTGCATAGAAGAACAAACAAATCGGTAGACATAGTCCTTCTCTCAAAAGTGATATCATCTTGCGATGACGCCTTCCATGGCTTCGGCACGTGCTACAAATGTTGTCTTGATAGCTTCCATACCTTCACTGTCTGACAGTCTTCTGATTCAAAGCGAAACGAGAAGTGGTCAGACCATGATGTGGCGCCGTAGAAGGATAGTTTGTGCGTTGCGTTATCATTCATTTGAGTGCGATCCCAGACGTCACTAGGTAATGACCCATCCCATCATCTTACTTCTTATTATTTACTCCACTAATGTAATTTAATGTGGCAACAACAGCTTATGCAAATAGGCCAGATTCTATGCGACGATAATACGCTCATCCCGCCATAGTGAACTTATCAAAGCAGTGTATGCGCCATGATTACTTCCCTATTCAGGGAGCTCACATCCTTAGAATAACAACCCATTCAATAATAAAACAAAATTCATAAATACTTTTAAACCTACCGTGATTCGATCATTCAAGCATTCACCAACATCAATTAGATCCTTCAACAGGCTAGACATCATTTCAGCATATTTCTTCTTCTGATTTTCATGTGCATCCTTCAACTGTGACAGTTCACAGTCTTTACTATGCATTAAACTGGTTTGTAGTAGCAAGGTTTCCTGAGTCTCTTCAAGTTCTTTCGCTTTCGCATTAATCTCCTGAGCCTTTTGGTCATAATTCATTGCTAATTCTTCTAAGGCTTGCAGGACTTCCTTCACTTCATCTTTCCTCGACTGGTATTCAGCCTTGACACACACACACACACACACAATAAGGGGAGAAAAAACTGCATTTAGACGGAACATTTCACAAAAATTACAAAACTGTGAGCATAATAATCCTATCAATACAATACTAGGTGAGTTATGTTGACTTCGGTGAGTATTTCTCCCACAGAGCAGACGCGGGATGAGGAAGAAGAGAGGGAGGATGCAGTAAGGATGAAAGTGGATAACTGATACCACCTAGAATATAAAGGGATTAATGGACAGGCAAAATCCAAGTTTGCTGGTTGTCAAAGACGAATGGCAGTCATCATGTGCTTTACAAAGAAGAGCGAAATAACTTCAGTACTATAATACCCGCCGATTCATCACAATTATGATGAAACGGTTGTACTTAAAACAAACACCTACACTTCAGTCTGAAAGTTTCCACAATCTCCTCCCACATCTCATCTATTTACAGTCTTTCTCAACTTAATGTGTGAGTACCACGTGAGTTCAGTAATTTCACTCATCCGCTATGAATGACGATAACTCATGCCTACACCATCATAATCATCATCACCAGTGAACCTCAGTCATCATCACTATCATTATTATTTTAAATTTATTGATGACTACATCGCAGTTTTTATCATGAGCAAACATCACTCAGAGAAACATTGGAGAACCAGGAGTGAATACTATTGTTGATAAAGCAACTGTAATTGTACATCTTCAACATTTTTCGCCGAAGTAAAACCAGCGCCAACAGTGATATTGCCCGGAGTGTAGGCTGAGAGAAAAAACAACACACGGTGATCAGCATTCTGCATAGTATTTATGATACGACAAGAACGCGTAATATCTCATGGTTTCAACAAAACAAGACTAAATCAAAAAGAAACTGACAAATCATCAAATACTTTCTTCTCTTACTTTGTGTGCTACATGGAGTGTGGCGACTTGAACTTCCTTACATTTGTGCAAAGTTCTATGTCGAAAACAGACAGACAGAGACATGCATGACAACGCAGAGCTACGTTGTGAACTTGTTAAAGTGGAAAAACGTCATAAGGTTAGTTGGTTGGTTGGTTAGTAATTATCATTACCTTTTTCTCTCTCTCTCTATCTTGTCGTTTGAATGAAAAGCAGACTGTTTATTGTAGATTTCATCCACTAACCGACATAAGTATTGACATTTCGCTATGCAACTAGGGCTTTAAAAATAACGAGGCGAGATCGCTTGTGATTATTCAACCATTGGGATGAGATTCAATCATCACGTATGAATTCTAACTGCTGGGAAATAGTGATGTCGATGATCATCGTGGAGACGGCTAGTTTGACATTAGCCGCCAATTTATAGCTGTGATGAGTTAGACATGGTCATTGGATGTGGAAGACATGAAAAGGCCGGTTAGTTGTCTTTGATCATAGGTGTCGGTGTTCCACTGTTAGCTGGAATAACACATGGCAAGTTTGTTATGGTTGGAAGTCAAATTCTAGTTGGGGAGGTAAAATTAGTCCGAGGTTGTGAAGTTAAATCGATTGAGATGATTAGTACATGTGTTACGAATGTGTAGCCACCAATCGCCTTCCTTGACGGGTTGGGTGGGTAGTGTTAGCTGCTGGCATGTAATGGATCAAGTTGGAAAAGAGGCAGTGATGGTCAAACGAGAAAACCTGTCTTCGCCGGGCAATGAAATCCACAACAGTTAGTTTGAACTAGCTCACTAGTCAGTCAGGTAGCGATGTGTCGACTGGTGTCTGGTTGATGTCCTCGGGATGGTAGGAAGCAATGATGGCTGGAGACAATTGGTGGTATGGCTCAAAATCTTCTTCGCTCAGTGATGGCTAGCGCAGATGCACTCACTCTTTGTGATTTGTCATATCGAAGAAAACTGGATTGTTCCTTCCATATTACTATTCACTTTACTAGATCAGACTACTGTTCACCATCCGTCTTCTGATGAGTCTCTCTTTACTTTCTTATCTTGGTTTGTGTGCTAGAAGGATGGAAAGTGACAGCAAAGTTTTATGTTGAGACCAGTCAGTCAGTGGTTGATCATCCGCGAAGCACACAGACATGTTATCAAGACTTTGTTTATGCAGCTGTGCCTCCATCTGACAAGTGATAGCCATCGTGATATCAGATGTGTGTGGCATAGAGATGAGGAAAATGAAAAAGGTACTTCTCACCGAATTAGTCAGTCAGTTAGTTAGTTATGGCCTGACACATAATTGATGTGTTATGAATGAATATTGTGTATATGGAATGGAGAAAAGTGAACTGATGTGAACTGAGTTTTCAACGTAGATCATCACTGTACAAAATACAACAGTTCCAACTGGTTACACTTCATAGATAGATGTACACATAAATAAACTGAAATGTCTGAGAGGAGGAATGACGACATCGCGAGAATAATGGATCCTTGATAGATTACAAAAATGTGAGTGAATGTGCATCATTGAAAGTAATTTTGAGCCATCTAATGGAGAATTTGCAGTTCCATCGGGATAGTGAGTCGTAGTCTGCCTCATAGTTGTTCCCCAGAAGGCTGATGGGTGAAAGGATTTGAATCCCACCAGTCACCTGGCCCTGAGCGTAATTCAACCTGAGCAGCTGAGTGGCTAGCAGCATCTGTCTGTCTGTCTGTTTTCGACATAGAACTTTGCACAAATGTAAGGAAGTTCAAGTCGCCACACTCCGTGTAGCACGCGAAGCAAGAGAAGAAAGTACAAGAAAAGCATAATAGAAACAGTGAGCAGAGGTGTGAGACAAAGGAGGAGTAATAACGAAGAACAAAACAGTTTCATTGGAGATCATAAGTCACAAGGAGTGGATGCATCTGCGATAGCCACTGAGAACGATTTTGAGCCATGCCACCAATTGTTTCCAACCATAGATTTTCGCTGTCCCGAGGACCTCAACCTGGAAGTCTATACCTTCCTACGTGGCTTAGACCAACTGTTGTGGATTTCATTGACTGGTTCGGCCAAGTTTTTGTTTGACCGCCGCTAGCTTTTTCCAGCCTAACCTTATATCCGCTAACATTGCTCGTCGAGGGAGGCGATGGCTTGGCATACGTAACACATGTCCTAACCACCTCAGTCGATGTAGCTTCACGACTTCGTCGATTGATTTCCCCTGTTTACCTAGCACTCGACGCCTAACCTCCATGTTGCTCACCTTATTATGCCACTTTACACGGGAAATAGAGCGCAGGCACGTATGATCAAAGACAGCTAGTCTTTTCATGTCTTCCACTCTGAGTGGCCAGGTCTCACAGCCATAAAGGAGGATGGAGCGGATTGATGAGCAATACACCAGCCCTTTGGTCGATAGTCGAACATCTCGTCTACGCCAGAGTCGGCGTAAACTGGCAAATGCGAAACGAGCCCCCTGTATTCGTGCTGAGATTTCGTCAGGGATCAATCCGTTGGGGCTAGCAGCATTGTTGGAAGTCTGTATTTTTTGTCTATGTACATACCCTAATACTTTTGGAGTTGACGACGTTATTAAGTGTTAGAGAGGTAGACTGGCTTTCTTCAGTAATTCTTAGTGTATGTGCTCTGCTGACTTACTGGTCTTGACTGACACCATAGTTTGCGTTTTCACTCGAGAAATAACGTAGTCATCTTGAAGAGTTATTTTGTAGAGATCCGATTTGTTTTAAGTTTGACACCAGTGAAAGAATTATTGGAAAACCAGGGTGATGTACTGGATAGTATGGGACTGTTCAGCAGTACGCATCCATTGGTGTTCCAACTTTCAGGATCATTGATTTTTGGTCACTTGTAGTAACTGAACAAATCCTGACTACGAATGACATTGGCTGGTGACAGTCGCGTTAAAATTACGATTTGGAAGAGGTTAGAATTCATATGGCAGTGGATTGGATTCCGGTGTCGGAATGGTGTGAGAGCTTGACTTACAACTTGCAGGTGCAGGGTGCGTACTGCTGAGTAGTAATTCGAGTCTAGAGTATAACAACCCCCAGTTGTCACTCCCGGATTCTCCAATGTTTCTCTGAGCTTGTGATAAAAACTGCAATGTAGTCATTAAGTTTAAAAGGGAAGTGAGTGTTTGAAGTCTCATGTGAACAATAATAATAATAATAATAATGTTTAGAAATTAGTGGATAGGTAAAATTGATCCGCGGCAAATTGAATCTCCTGATCTCACGATTGTTCATAGCGGCATAAATGAAGGGTTGAGGAGTTCTCTGGACACAGAGAGAGGACGATTTGACAATTTTGGGGACAATTTTTCACCGACAAGTATTCTGATAACACAGATGAGAAATGTGTTTAAATGTCAATGGTTATATCTCCACCTATTTTGTTATGTTTTCTTTCTCTCTTTCTTTCTCATAGTGTACTCTGGAGCGTGTACACAGCTTAGAGTTATCATTGAAAGAGGCTAAGGAAGGGGCTATGCGTGATCGTAAACGCTATCAAGTTGAAATTGAACGTATCAGAGGGTTGTCCGTCAACAGAATATCACTGGACGTCGTGGTCAATCACAAATCGCTAAACCTATACGTGCAGGACATGCAGCACTGTCCACTGCTGGCGGTGGTGGGACGGCAGTGACACGACCAGATATTCCAGGGTCATCATAATCTCTCATATACCCGTAGTGATGATTATTTTTCTATATATGTACATATGCTTTCTTTCGGAGTTCCATCTTGACAGACTACTGGTGAAAAGCCTTTTGCATATATATATATATATATATCGATCCAACCTGTTATGTTTACAACAAGTAGAATGTCCGCGATGCCTATACACAATACCTAAAATGACTGTGAGGAGCCTTAAGAACGAAGAAGTATATGTAACATATACATATGCGTTCGTCCCTGGTGGTTTGGCGGTTCATTGGTTGCTTTCTTTTTGGTTTCCTCACCTACTAACTAACTAATTAATTATACGATTAGCAATCATACTTAATAATAATGTTTTAATAAAATATATTTGTTTTTCCTACCTGTGTAGGGCACATCAAATGTACAGGCATGGATAAGTATTATTTAAATTACCTAAATTTAGTTTCTGACGTTTTTGTCTTTGGTTTGTGGGAACAATATGATAACCAGTCATTCAATGGAGCACATCAAGATATATAGAAATATTGTCTTCGCATTGACAAAAATAAACCGAAGTATGTTTTGGATGGGTTGCAAATACTTGGGAGAAAAATACACCTCGAAGTCACTTCCCCATATAACTTTAGTGTGTACGGCATCGAGTCTTATTCTTGATTTATATCCAAATTTGGTAATAATTTAAAATAAGTGATACACTTGTATAGTTTTGTCAGCATTTTCATCGTAACATCACAAGTGAATTGTACTCAATGTAGAATAATAATAATGATAGTAGATATTTTCTTCTAAGCGAGTGTTTTCAAGAAATGAAGGCTATTTTTACAGACACGATCAGTTATGTTGTAAGTTACAATCGTGAAGTATGGTGAATTAATTCATTTTCATTGGTATAAGAGTGTATTCCACAACTGTAATCCAAGTTACGTCGTGACGGAAGGTAATGCGTAATTCACGAAGGAATTGTAAGATATGGGACCAATAATGTTCGCAGATCATTTGTCATCGTAGACGGTCAAATATCCACATTCTTCATTGTCATTCGAAAAGTCAAGAGAAAGCTGAACATGTTGAGAGAAAAAAGAAGAAAAACAACACCGACGCTAAAGAAAGTGGAGAATAGAATCATAAGGCATTGTATTGGATCCCAATGTTAGAATGGTCTGGGAGCTTGACTTATGAGCTGTAGGTCCAAGGTGCGTACTGCTGAATATTCCGAAGCTGGGATGGAACGGTCCTCCTTCTTGCGCCAACAGTATTCACTCCTGGTTCTCCAATGTTTCTCTGAGTGATGTTTGCTCATGATAAAAACTGCGATGTAGTCATCAATAAATTTAAAATAATAATGATAGTGATGATGACTGAGGTTCACTGGTGATGATGATTATGATGGTGTAGGCATGAGTTATCGTCATTCATAGTGGATGAGTGAAATTACTGAACTCACGTGGTACTCACACATTAAGTTGAGAAAGACTGTAAATAGATGAGATGTGGGAGGAGATTGTGGAAACTTTCAGACTGAAGTGTAGGTGTTTGTTTTAAGTACAACCGTTTCATCATAATTGTGATGAATCGGCGGGTATTATAGTACTGAAGTTATTTCGCTCTTCTTTGTAAAGCACATGATGACTGCCATTCGTCTTTGACAACCAGCAAACTTGGATTTTGCCTGTCCACTAATCCCTTTATATTCTAGGTGGTATCAGTTATCCACTTTCATCCTTACTGCATCCTCCCTCCCTTCTTCCTCACCCCGTCTGCTCTGTGGGAGAAATACTCACCGAAGTCAACATAACTCACCTAGTATTGTATTGATAGGATTATTATGCTCACAGTTTTGTAATTTTTGTGAAATGTTCCGTCTAAATGCAGTTTTTTCTCCCCTTATTGTGTGTGTGTGTGTGTGTGTGTCAAGGCTAAATACCAGTCGAGGAAAGATGAAGCGAAAGAAGTCCTGCAAGCCTTAGAAGAATTAGCAATGAATTATGACCAAAAGGCTCAGGAGATTAATGCGAAAGCGAAAGAACTTGAAGAGACTCAGGAAACCTTGCTACTACAAACCAGTTTAATGCATAGTAAAGACTGTGAACTGTCACAGTTGAAGGATGCACATGAAAATCAGAAGAAGAAATATGCTGAAATGATGTCTAGCCTGTTGAAGGATCTAATTGATGTTGGTGAATGCTTGAATGATCGAATCACGGTAGGTTTAAAAGTATTTATGAATTTTGTTTTATTATTGAATGGGTTGTTATTCTAAGGATGTGAGCTCCCTGAATAGGGAAGTAATCATGGCGCATACACTGCTTTGATAAGTTCACTATGGCGGGATGAGCGTATTATCGTCGCATAGAATCTGGCCTGTTTGCATAAGCTGTTGTTGCCACATTAAATTACATTAGTGGAGTAAATAATAAGAAGTAAGATGATGGGATGGATCATTACCTAGTGACGTCTGGGATCGCACTCAAATGAATGATAACGCAACGCACAAACTATCCTTCTACGGCGCCACATCATGGTCTGACCACTTCTCGTTTCGCTTTGAATCAGAAGACTGTCAGACAGTGAAGGTATGGAAGCTATCAAGACAGCATTTGTAGCACGTGCCGAAGCCATGGAAGGCGTCATCGCAAGATGATATCACTTTTGAGAGAAGGACTATGTCTACCGATTTGTTTGTTCTTCTATGCAAACATGTGTTGAAATTCAGTCAGTCAATTATCATAAAAACATCCATTCAGTTCCAGTATTATTTCATCCGAACTTGCTGCCTATTGTGTTATCAATGCGGTTTTAATCCGTAATTGGGCAAAATGGACATCCTTCCTCAGTGATTATATTCGTGTTATCTTTTGTATTATCCAATCTTCGTGTTTATTAGATTTTGTAATTTTATTAATTTGATTCTTCACCGACCGGAAATAATTATGAGGCTTTCTCACCCACACACGAATTTACGGCCGAGTTGATGACTTGATCGAAAAGAATATTTTCTCCTCTGTAACCGTCTTTTTGATTCTGTACAGGGGAGAAAACATGTTTATATTAGTGAGTGTAATTGAAGGAAAATGTAGTCAAGTTAGTTAGTTAGTTGGTCAGTACGTTCGACTACTGTCTCTTCTTATCAGGGAATATTTCTCGAAACTTTCTGAGACAGAATCTTCACAAGTTTTCCAATACTTTTTATCTACCTGATGCCATCATCCCGAATCCAATGAAATCCCTGCAAACCAACACTCGGGTGTCAATCTGATGCTGACCAGCAACCAGCCTTATTCAGATAGGCAGTAATAGTTACCTGGATTCTAGTGGGAAGTCATGACCAGCGTGAAGTACAGCAGGTCGAGTATGAAGACTGGTGGTCGCACGATATCCTGAATGGGCAGAAGTTGGAATTCTTCACGGACAGGCCATCGGATCCGGACCCAGTAGCGATCTTAACTGTCTACCAGCTAGCTCGCCGTCTTGTAACCGGTGAGTCCTATGTTCCAACCACTGTGGTAGGTGCGTTCTGGTGGAGAGTTGCAAACTACAGAAAGAAACAGCTGTCCAGTACTTCTTTAAGCAATGTCATCTCATGATGAAATCACGTAACCAAACAATCAAATCAAATCCTCGTAAGATACACTTGTTTTAACAGCTAGACCTCATCAGCGTGTCGGTGGTAGAACGCTCGCCAACCACGGGATCCCTGGCCAACGTATTCATACACCCCGCTGACCCTATAAATAAGGTCTGTACACGGTGGGGCGAAGGCTCAGTATGACGTTTGCAAACTCACCCCACTGCTACTGAAACTGCTGAGCTCTCAAGGTTGGAGCCATCTATTCCATACGGAACGCCAGGGAATAAAAATTAATAATAATAAAAACCGTCTACGGACTCCGTCTAGGAAACAACAATCGGAAAAGCCTACCGCAAAACCTTGCATCAGATAGACAACCTGGGCAGCGATGATTCGAAATGTTCATGAAGACCGCTCATCCTCCCGTGGGAGATGGACGAAGTAAAGTAAGTAAGTAAGATTGATGAAAGGAGGATTAACAGTTCGTGTGTCTGTTCTGTTGAGAATTTATCAAAATACGGTGTGTTGAGGAGTTGAATTGAAGGTGACTATGCAGAAGTTTGTTTATACAGCTGACCTATTACTCATTGGGGGTTTAGTCATTTAATTGCTAACCATTGTTTGACGGGTTGTAATTCCTCCACAGCTGGCAAGATTTGATCATTTAGGTGTGTGTGTGTGTGTGTGAGTGAGTATGGATAAGCTCTGACACTGCAGTAGATGTGCAACTCTGGTTAGCAATAAACGGTGTGTAGATGCAACTGATTAGTTGGCTGGTTGGTTGGTTGGTTGTTGAGTGGTAAACATTTATAGTTATTCACACTCGACTTAAGTAATGTTTATATTTAGGTAGGTGTTATTTCTAATATTACTTCTAAGCATTCCTTCATTTTTAATATGCCTTTGTGATTTCTTTTTCTTTCTTGTTAAGTTTGAGGTGAAAGTTGGCACCCTAAGCGATAAAATTGACGAGTCAGAATCACGTAAGCGTCAATTGCAGGAGAAAGTGGATAGCTTAAATGCGGAGTTGGCGAAACTACGCGCTAATGAACAATTGATCACCGGATCTGGTCAACAAAATGAACAAATAATAGCTGATCAGTCAGCGTTACGAGCAAAATTAGATGAAGAGTTTAAACGACAATCAGAGTATTATGCTGCTCAGGTGAAATCTCTTCGTGATGAATTAGACGAAAAACAGAAGAAGTTGGAAGAATATAAAGAGTAAGTTGTCTGTTTCTTGACAGGTGTGTTGTGGAGATGATGATGTGGTCCACTGACTTGAACTAGTCGAATTTCAGCCCATAGTCCCTTATCTCTATTTCCACCTGTCTAATTGTGAGTGGTAATTTGAGGCCTTTCTTCACCGAGTCACCGGATTGGTGTTAGCTCATACAACAGCCTATCTGAGTGAAAGTGTGTTCAAATCAGCAGCCAGCATGTATACTGTGAGAGCATGTCAGTTGAAATCTCTTAGCACGGTAGGTTGTCTTATTTTCTGTCAGCCAGTGCGCAACTGTATGTGCACGTACAAGATATTGAATGTCCACGTGTTGTATCATCGTCGTTATGAACTCGGTAGTTTGATGTTATTGGGTTTACTTTGCTTCGATAATGACCATGATAATGTTCATATATCCGAGTGAATATTTTTCTTATTGTTTGAAAGTGTACAGAAAGGTTCAGTTGAGTCTGGTTGGTTTCTCTGAGAAGAGTTAGACACATGAGATGATTACAACCAAATATGCGAATGTCTTTGGCGTTTTGTATGCATAATTATTTAGTTAGAGCATTATGCACACTATCGCCTGGACAACATCGTTTTTAACTAAAGACAGCACGATTGTGAATGTAGATTGTGTTGGGGAAGCAGGAGAGAGTTTCCAATACTGTGTCAACCTACTGCTGCTCAACACATATATCGTAGTAGGTAGTCGAGGAAAGACTAAGGTGTGGTTGTGGGGAGCAATAAAGAATAACTGGTAAGATGGAAGATTTAACAAATTGTAAAAGTTGAGGTTCAGTAGTTCCTCCTCATTTCTATTTTTACTCTCATTTTTACATTCACAGTGAAGCTAATACTTTCAAATTCCAATCCGAGAAATCACAAGAGGAGGTGAAACAGTTAGGTGAAGAATTGGCGACAAAGACTAAACGACTAGACACATTCGAGAGGACAGCTGAGAAACGTGAACAGGCTAAACAAGATCTACGTGGTCTGGAAGAGACAGTCATCAAAGAATTACAAACACTACACAATTTACGACGATTATTCATCGAAGATCTGAATAGTCGAGTTAAAAAGGTTTGTGATGTGTGAGAAATGACAATGTCTGTCGGTATGTCTTTCTTGAGTGATATTGTGAATGTGTTTTGATACGTTGTAAATGTGGCATGTTTTGTCCCTCTTCTGAATCACACCAGAGTGGCTGTGTATGGATGGACTCAGTTGGGATGGATATTTTGTAGGATTGAAGAGGACGAGGATGTGAACAATAGATTTTCAGCTATCGTTGAAGTATAATTAGCTGATGCAACTCAACTGGTAGACCCTAATTTGTTCATGAGGAAGGCAGCTTCTTTTGTGAAGCAGCTCGTCAACTGTGGTAGGTTAATGATACCTCTCTGGCTGTCTGAATGTTTAGTAGGTTATTCCTTAGAATCTAGACGTTGAGAGCACAATTATAGGTGTGCTGTTTCAGCCACTGTTGATTTCCAAATGGTTGGAGGCGGTAAGCGAGAGAAGCACTTGACGTAGGTTTGGTGCTTGTCGCCATTCATCAGCAAGGCGTATCCGCAGTCATGAAGGAACTCATATTCCCTGTGAGATTGTAACCTGATGCCGCAGTGGCTATTCCTGCTGCCGACTGACCTCCTTTAGGACTGTGATGGATGTATGGTTTGGTTGGAGAGTCGATAGCAACTAATTGCATATTAGACAAGTTTACTGCAAATATCACACAGTGATTGCAGTGTTATTAACTGGATGACGTTTTGAGCACAAGTCACTACAGCCATATCAGTTAAGTCACACACCGTGACTATGAGTGGCAATAATATGTGCTCGAAACATCATTCAATTATTGATCAATACTGCATCATAACGGTGTGATATTTGAAATAGACCTATTTATTGTTGAATTACATTCTACCACGGTGTTCAAGTTCTGCACTTACATACACCAGTAACTAGTGTCACACGTCCAGTCCTTGGTTTGTTGCAGACTTCAGTTGCAGTCTTGTGTCCAATCAAAGCACTGTTGATTTCGTTTTTATTAAGAAATGTAATCTGTCCTCAAAAGACCTACCAGAATGTAACTAATGTGAGGGCTGTTTATAATGTTTAGTGGATGTAGGCAAATAGTCGTCAAACAACTGTGGAAGGATTTGTGTCTCATGTCATGGTGTAGCTAATTGTCGGTCTTAGCGAGTTCTACTTTGAGCTGTGGACTCTGGGGTCGTAATCCCCCTCCACCTAATTGATTCTGCTAATGAATGTGGCTGATGTCCTGTTACATTGAGAAACTCATCCTGGGTAAGTGGATTCTCACAAATGTGTTCTTTACGTTCTCAGTGGAGCGAATATTACTCCTAGCTAGAGAGTTGGTGTTTCGGTAGCAGTAGTGTTTACTTTTACGGGATGGGGTTGTTAGCCTGATGCGCAGCCCAATCTCCCCTCTTTTGCAGTCTTATTATTGGCTTAGTGAGTTAAAGTAGTGCGTTTGTGACCGGGGATCTAACCCCGGACCACATGAAGCGTGGTCGGTGGGCATTCTACCTCACTCTATCCCATTATTGATTGTGATGACTGCTCCTGTGTGTATAGTTTTATGACGCTTGAAAACATGACAAAGTTGTCATATATAACTTTGTCACAAACGCACTATTTTAGCTCACTAAGTCAGTAAGAAGACTGGTGCAGGGGGAAGATTGGGCTGGGCATCAGGCTAACAACCCCATCCCGTAAAAGTAAACACCACTGCTACCGAAACACCAACTCTCTAGCTAGGAGTCCCGTTCGCTCCACTGAGAACGTAAAGGAACACATTTGTGAGAATCCACTTACCCAGGATAAGTTTCTCAACTGCAACTGAAGTCTGCAACAAACCAAGGACTGGACGTGTGACACTAGTTACTGGTGTATGTAAGTGCAGAACTTGAACACCGTGGTAGAATGTAATTCAACAATAAATAGGTCTATTTCAAATATCACACCGTGATGATGCAGTATTGATCAATAATTGAATGATGTTTCGAGCACATATTATTGCCACTGATAGTCACGGTGTGTGAC